>SNQJ01S0165989.1:0-21028 GCA_010110895.2 Picea sitchensis | reverse complement strand
TCAAAGGAACGGGGTTCCCTAACCTCTCGAACTCGCGATATGAAAAATCGTAAAATAATCCTAGTTGTTGGATTAAGGACGAATCTGGGCCGTCAGATCTAGGAGGTGAATGTGGAAGACCACGTCAGAAAGGATAGGTGGAATACTACGTCAGCAATGACATGTGGCACGATCAGACAACGATAAGTGTCAAGATGATTCGACATTTCAGGAACCTGGAAATCACAATTCTGAGTGACACGTGGCAGCCACACGGATCATGTCATGTCATCGAGTGACGTCATTTCAGAAGTTTAGTTTCGGGAGTTTTAGCATCAACACTCCCTCAAAGTCCCAAAAGATGAAGTTCCAGGGTGGAGGATAGTTGTCCGATCACCACAAATCATGGACCATTGATCTGAAGAGAAAATCACTCAAATGGCTATCCAGTGGTCATATCTCATGGTCACATCGTCGAGAGATGGAGAGTAGAGCTAGAGAAGCCAATCTCTATTTCAGAGTTTGTGACATGGAGAGTCAAGACGACTCATCAGAGAATCCCCAAAATATGAAATGCCTCTGGCATAGGCTGTGGTCACTGTCAGTGGTCATGTGAGGGGAAGGAGCTAGCGTTTGCTAAGCTCCATTTCAGGGATTGTGACATGGGAAAGTCGATATGCCTCAAATAGGATTCCCGAATTATGAATTGTGAAATCTATTTATGGATAAGCGCTTGGTCATCGCCAGTGCTCATGTGAATGGAAGGATATAGCATAGCTAGGCTCCATTCCGAGTATCAGAAATTACATAGGAAGGAGTCAAGGAGGCTCACGGTAGAATCCCCAAAACACAAGTTGCAAAGCGCCTTTTTTATTAGGCCTGTGGTCACAACCAATGGTCTTTTGGAGAGGCGTCCTGCGCTTGGTTCCAGCTCACGTAGGGATCATTCATGAGGAACCTTTGATCTCTGGTTTCACCTTCCAGCAAGATCTCAACTGTTCAAAGACTCCAAAATCCAAAGAAGCCATACTTGATTGGCTGTAACTTCCAGAATGAAGTGATGGCGTCTGCCAGAGAATTTGAAGAGTCTTCAGGGTGATCGACAGAGAAGACGAAGAGTCTCAAGGCCACTGCCAGTGGAGTGTAGATTCATAATAGAGTTGACTGATAGATGGAAGGGGGTCGAAGACTGTTACATTAAGTGAAGCCAAAGGACCTCATGAGAAGTGCGAGTGATGATGAACGTAGGAACGATATCTAGTGTCATAGCGCATGCAGAAGGCACAAGGTGCACTAAGAATATAAAAATGGAGAACAAAGAAGGGATCGTGTTGTTGTTGTTGTGAGTAGTGCATGTGTGTAGAAGCATGAGGTGCAGTATTTGAAGCATAGAAGAAGAAAAGAACAAAAATTCATTTTCGTGAGAAGAAGAGAAAGATAAGGTGTGCATGTTGAGACAGAGGAGAAGATCAAAAAGATAAAGAGGATGCAAGCAGGAAGACATTGATGCAGGCACAGCAACACAACATAGCAGAAATGTGATAAGTTTGGTAAGCCAATAAAAACTATTGAATCACTGTAATAAATTCACAGAAAGAAAAGTTTTATATTTCAGGGTGGATGAGAGGTTCTAGGGAGGACTGTTGTCCTTAGAGTTTCAAGTAGGTTCTTGAACGCAAGGATTTATAGGTTCGATCTTGTCGCAGCCAGAAAAACCGAGGTGGCAGGGTGGTGCAAGGGAGAACATTGGTTCTCTGATATATAGGTTGGTGCCTGTATGACTGGAAGTTGGTGCTTCCATCCAGTTGGTGCTGGAACATTCAGGGAGTTGGTACTTCCTTCTAGTGGGTGCTAGAGAAACCAGAGAGTTGGTGCTCTCAGCAACTAGCGACTTGCAAAACAGAGGTGTTAGTATTATTATGAGTTGGTTCTCATAAGAATGATAATGTATAGAAGATAATTATCATATAAAGAAGAAGAGGTTTTCACCCTTTATGGGTTTCCTCAGGAATATTTGTCTTTGTATTGTACATGTGTGTGATTGATGTTGAATACTCTACTTCGTATTTATTGTCATCATCATTGAGAGTTCTGTAATGAATTTAAAAATGGATATAATTGTTTAAGCACAGTAACAACTGATTCACCCGCCTCTTAGTTGTCCAACAATTGGTATTAGAGCTGACCCCTTTTATCTAAGGGTAGATCCTAGAGGTTAAACATGTCAAGACATGAAGGAAATTCAAACAATAAGGCCCCTCTGTTCAATGGATCAAACTTTTCCTTCTGAAAGTTAGAATGAGAACCTACATAATGGTTTTAGGTCCATATGTCTGGGATGTGACAAAGTCTGGTTATGTAAAGCTAGTTGTACTAGCTAATAAGGATGACAAGCTAGAATTAATCTTCAATGCTAAGGCTTTGAATGCTATTCTAAGTGGGCTTGCAGAAGCAGAATTTGTAAAAGTTATGCACTTAGAAACTACCAAATAAATGTGGGACAAACTCATTAGCAATTATGAAGGTAATGAGAAGGTAAAGAGCACCAAGATTCAAACCTACAGAGCAAAGTTTAAACAACTGAATATGAAAGAGGATGAAACTATTGGAAAGTACTTTCTTAGAGTTGAAGAACTGGTAAATGCAATGAAAGAACTTGCTGAAAAAATTGAGGAACCCTCTTTAGTTCATAAAATTTTGAGATCTCTACCAGGTAGGTTCAACCTGAAGGTCTTTGCTATAGAAGAAATTAATCATCTAAAATCCTTGGCATTTGATCAACCTCTAGGAACGTGGACTGCATATGAAATGAGAATAGTTAAAGATAAACCCACCTCTAGAGAAGCATCATTTCAAGTAGACAAGAATGAGGATTCTGAGCCTGATGAAATTGAAGAAAAATTTGTGAGAAGACTTAAGAAGGGATTAGGAAAATACAAAGGTAAACTGCCTTTCAAATGTTTCAACTATGGTAAGATAGGTTATTTTTCAAATAAATGTCCTCAAAAAAGAAAGGATCAGACATATGATGATGAGGAGAAGCACAAACACAAAAATTTCTTTAAAGAGAATAATTTTAAGAAGAAAAGGCTTTGTGTAAACAATGATGATGATCATTCAGATGATGAAGACAATGACTCCTCTATTGAATATAAACTAAATGAATTCATGCTTATGGACAAAGAGGATTATGAAAATAAAAGCACAGGAAGTGATGCTAATGAAGAAGAAGTTGTGGTTGATATGGAAGGAGAACTAATCAGTGCACTAGAAGAGTTTGACAAACTCAGAATTAGGAAGAGAAAACAAAAACGATTGTTGATACAGTTCAAGAAAGGCACTAAAGAACCTAATGAAGATTTTGTCCTACTAAAAGTGGAATTAGAAGAGGCAAAGAAAATTGAAGACATTATGAAACAACGGTTATTAGAAAAGAAGGCAAGATGTGAAGCTCAGGAAAAGGAAGTAGTGAAAACTAGGAAAGAGTTGGAGAAGTTTCAAGCCTTGTATCATCATAATCTGTCAAGTATCAAAGCCTCAGAAGAATTGGACACCATTCTGAATCAAAAAAGAAACCCAAAGCTAAAAATGGGTTTGGTTTATGAAGAGGGATCAAGTAGTGATCAGCTGAGCAGCAAAGAACCCATCAATTTTGTCAAATCTACCACCAATGACAACAAAAACCTGTAGAAACAAAAGAAGATAATCAATTGCCTAGGAGGAGTAACAAAAGGCGTACCAGAACCAAAACTATAGATCAGAGAAATAATGTACTCTCCGTTCAAATAAATTATCATCATGTAAGAAATCAACCTTCTCAAAGAAGACAACCATTTTCTAGGTACAAAGGATTTTCTATGGATATTGTTATTTATGTTCTAACTTTGGTCACAAATCTGTAAATTGTTCTTTAAGATTTAAATATGAGCAATCCAAATATTCAAGGAATAGATATCTTCTGCAACAAAGAATGAGACAGCCAAGTAAAAAACAATCACAGACTCTAAATAATGTGATGGCTGGAAAAAGGACATGGGTTAAGCATAACAATCGTTATGATCCTTTATTCAATGAACCATAATGTTACACCTTCCATAATTTTGGACATAAAGATGCAGATTGTCGCTTAAGGAACTACGAGCCAGATTTGAACCCCTCTGCTGAAAATGTCAAGGTTTGGAAGATGAAAGAAAATGACAAGTGTGGACTAGTGTTGTCAGCCCAAAGACAACAGAACCCCTGGTATATTGATAGTGGTTGCTCCAAACATATGGCGGGAGACAAAGGTAGGTTTATATCTCTACGTGAAAGAAAATCAAGAAACGTAACCTTTGGAAATGATGCTCCAGGTAAAATCAAGGGTAAAGGGATGGTGAGTCTAAGTAATGGCAAAGGAAAATCCCAGAATGTTCTGCTTGTAGATGGGCTGAAACATAATCTGCTTAGTGTAAGTCAAATGTGTGATAGAGCATGTAAAGTGGTGTTCACTTCCAAGGATTGCAAGATAAATTCTTTAAACTTAGGACAAGTAGTGGCTAAAGGCATAAGGACAGAAAATAATGTATATGTGATGAAATAATATAGAGAAGAGTGTCATGTAAGAAAACATGATGAGAGTTGGTTATGGCATAGGAGACTTGGACATCTAAACTTTGACCACTTAATCAAGTCAAAAATCTTGAGGAAGTAAAAGATCTTCCGAGAATATCAAAGCCACAAGATTCTATGTGTAAACCCTGCCAGATAGGAAAGCTAACTAGGGCACAGTTTAAATCCAAGAGCTCTACTTCAACAGAGAAACCACTACAACTAGTTCATATGAATTTATGTGGACCATCAAGACAGGAAGGCATAGGGAAATAAAACTACTTCATGCTGATCATTGATGATTGCTCCATACTAACTTGGTTTTCCTTTCTCAAGGAAAAAGTTGAAGCATTTGAAAAATTTAAAATATTTAAGACTTTAATTGAGAATCAAATAGGAAAGAGGTTAAATGCGGTAAGATTAGATAGAGGAGGTGAATTTATGTCAAGTGAGTTCAAGGAATTCTATGATAAACATGGGATCAAGAGAGAATACACAATCCCAAGAACTCCACAACAAAATGGAGTAGTTGAGAGGCAAAATAGAATAGTGCAGCAAATGTCCAAGTCAATGATGAATGAGAAGAACATTGGTCAAACCTACTGGGTAGAATAAATGAACACAACATTCCATGTTCTTAACAAATCCCACCTCAAACCACACACTGACAAGACACCCTATGAATTGTGGTATGGGAGAACTGCTTCAATCAAACACTTCAAAGTCTTTGGGAGAAGACAACATCAAACTCCTCCTCCAGAATCACTCAAAAGAATCATCCTGCAATTCAGATAATTGGTGAAAAAGAAAAAGGTGTACAAACCAGGAGAAAGATAATAAAAAACACCGAACAACCACATATAGCCTTCATATCCATGCTAGAACCCAAGAGTTTTATTGAAGCTAGAAAATATGACCATTGGGTTCAAGCCATGAATGATGAACTTGATAAGATTGAGAAAAACAATACATGGGAGATGGTTCCTAGACCTGAAGGTAAAAATATCATTGGTTCCAAATGGATCTTTAAGAACAAAATGAATGATAAGGGAAAAGTTGTCAAGAACAAAGAAAGATTGGCCTGTAAGGGCTATGCTCAAATAGAAGAACTGGATTTTGATGAAACATTTGCACCAGTAGCAAGACTAGAAGCGATCAGAATATTTCTTGCCTATGCTTGTCATAAAATGTTTAAAGTTTATCAAATGGATGTCAAGTCAGCATTTATAAATGGAGATTTAAAAGAATAAGTTTATATGGAACAACCAGAGGGGTTCGAATTGACAGATAATACTGAACTAGTATGCAAGTTGAAGAAAGCCTTATATGGGTTAAAACAAGCTCCTCATGCCTGGTATTAGAGACTGGATAAGTATCTCCAAGACAAAGGGTTCAAGAGAGGAATAGTTGACAACACTCTATATATCAAAACAAATGGTAATTACTTACTCATCATGTTGGTCTATGTAGATGACATCATCTTCATATGTAATAATGATTCATTGGTACAATGGTTTGCTTCTGCCATGAAGTCTAAGTTTGAAATGTCTATGATAGGGGAACCGCCATTTTTTCTTGGTCTGCAAATTACTCAGAAGTCTAAAGGAATATTTATTTCTCAAGAAAAATATCTAAGAGAAATGTTGAAAAGGTTTCAAATGGAAGATTCTAAACCTGTGGGCACACCTATGGTTATTGGATTCAAATTAAGCAAGGATGATGACTCACCTGATGTTGATCAAAGTTCATATAGGTCAATGATAGGCAACCTATTTTATATCACAACATCCCATCCAGACATAATGCATGGTGTTGGAATAGTAGGAAGGTATCAGGCAACACCCAAACAAAGTCATCTGCTAGCTGTTAAGAGAATATTCAGATATTTGAAAGAAACAATGAACTTTGGCCTGTGGTATCCTAAGAATCATAATTTTCAATTATCAGTCTACATAGATGCTAATTGGGATAACTACATGGATGAAAGGAAAAGCATGAGTGGAGGTGCGTTCTTCTTAGGAGATTCTCTAGTAGCGTGGTTGAGTAAAAAGCAAGGTTCCATTTCTTAATCAACTACAGTGGTAGAGTACATTGTTGTTTCTACTTATTTCACTCTGGTATTATGGATGATTCAGACACTTGCAGACTTGGAGGTAAAATATATTGCACCGATCCTAATTCATTGTGATAACACTAGTGCCATAAGTGTGTCAAAGAATCATGTATTCCACTCCAAAACCAAGCACATTCCCATAAAATACCATTTTCTGAGAGAGCAGGTCACCAATCAGAATGTTCAGGTTCATTACATTCCAACCACAGAACAAATTGTAGACATATTTGCTAAACCCCTAGCTAAGACACCATTTGAATATATTTTTCAGAATCTAGGTGTCATCCCGTCTCACACATAAGAGAGGCCATCCTATTCGGGGGAGTATGTGTTGGTTGCATATCTGATACCTCTGATGAAGTACTACAACAACTCAAGGGGAGAATGTTTTCTTTTACATTGATGTCAAAGGGGGAGAAAAGGAGTGGAGTGGTCCAGACCGGATGCTTGAGCCAGAGGTCGAAACAGATTAATGCAGCCGTTTGGGGTTGCCATCAATGCCAAAGGGGGATATTGTTGGTAGGTTTACAGTTGGGAGTGATATTTTCATTGATGGAAAGAAAAACAATGGAAAGAAAAATGATGAAAAATGGGCTCGAAAGACATTGTAAGTCCAAACAGGAGGAGCGCACAAATGGAGGACAGATCTCGGGCGTTAGATCCAAGTGTGAGGTCCGACCATCATTAGATCCAGGAGAACATGCACGTTCTTTAAAGTGAAAGTAGAAGTGGGCTTACAAAATCTCGAAAACAGGAAGACCATCCATCTTCGAACTGGACACATAGTCACAGATCAACATTTCATTGACTAGAAAGTCAAAGGAAGGAGGTTCTCTAACCCCTCGAACTCGCGATATGAGAGATCGCAAAATGATCTAGACCGTCGATCCAAGAAGGACACATGGCTAAATATCATCACTTCGCTGATTGAAAAGTCAAAGGAAGGAGGTTCCCTAACCTCTCGAACTCGTGATATGAAAAATCGTGATATAATATCAGTCATTTGATCAAGGACAAATCTAGATCGTCGATCCAAGAAGGACATGTGGAAAAAGATCATCCTTTTGCTGACTGGAAATTCAAAGGAACAAGGTTCCCTAACCTCTCGAACTTGCGATATGTGAAATCGTGAAATAATCGTAGTCATTGGATCAAGGATGAATCTGGACCGTCAGATCCAGAAGGTGAATGTGGAAGACCACGTTAGAAAGGATAGGTGGAAGACTATGTCAGCAATGACACGTGGCACGATCAGACAACGACAAGTGTCAAGATGATTTGGCATTTCAGGAACCTGGAAATCATAATTCTGAGTGACACGTGGCAGCCACACGGATCATGTCATGTCATCTAATGACGTCATTCTGAGAGTTTAGTTTTGAGAGTTTTAGCATCAACACTCCCTCAAAGTATGAAAGCTAAAGTTCTGGGGCAGAGGATAGTTGTCCGATCACCATGGATTGTGGACCGTTGATATGAAGAGTAAACCACTCAAATGGCTAGCCAGTGGTCATATCTCGTGGCCACATCATTGAGAGCTGGATAGCAGAGCTAGAGAAGCCAAGATCTATTTCGGAGTTCATGACATGGATATTCGAGATGACTCATTAGAGAATCCATGAAATGCAAAATGAAAAATTCCTTCTGGCATAGGCTGTGGTCACCATCGGTGGTCATGTGAGGGGAAGGAGATAGTGTTTGCTAAGCTCAATTTTGGGGATTGCGACATGAGAGAGTCGAAATGCCTCAACATAGGATTCCCGAATTACAAATTGTGAAAGACCTTTATGGATAAGCTCTTGGTCATTGTTGGTGGTCACATGAATGGAAGGAGACAACATAACTAGGCTCCATTCTAGGTATCAAGAATTCCATAGGAAGGATTCAAGGAGACGTACTGTAGAATCCCAGAAACACAAGTTGTGAAGCACCTTTTTGATTAGGCTTGTGGTCACAGCTAGTGGTCTTTTGGAGAGGCATCCTGCGTTTGGTGCCAGTTCATATAGGGATCATTCACGAGGAACCGTTGATCTCTGGTTTCACCTTCTAGCAAGATGTCAACCATTCAAAGACTCCAACAGCCAAAGAAGCCATACTTGACTGGTTGTAACTGCCAGAACGAAGATATGACATTTGCTAGATAATTCAAGGAGTCTTCAGGGTGATCGACAGAGAAGACGAAGAGTCTCGAGGCCACTGCCAGTGGAGTGTATACTCATCATAGAGTCGAATGATAGATGGAAGGGGGTCGAATACTGTTATAGCAAGTGAAGCCAAAGGACCTCATGAGAAGTGTGAGTGATGATGAACATGTTATCACTCCAAGAAACTCCTTAGGGTTGTAGGGTAAGGATGCTTGGTAACTTAAGAAAATAATGTGTAGGTATGCTTGGAACAATGGGATCACTCAATGATTAATGTAATAGACAACTCATCATCTTTTAGAAAACAATAATCAGATCAAGTATTTTAAAAGGAGAGGATGAGGAACACTAATCTTGATTACCAAATACAAATGGGTGTAGGGATTAATGCAAGATAGTAAGAAATCATTCACTTCAAGTCTATGAGTTCAATAAAGAGATGACAATCTTTATAAGCTAAGATAAACTGAAATAAAGTACAGAAAAAGGATGCATGAATATTTTTGATATTGAAAGCAAAAGGAGACTGTAATTTTATTATCCAATAAGAGTCATTACAGTAGCACAAAATGTATTCCCAGTTTGAACCCCCCTTTGGTGCTCCAAATGTATTTGGATTTATAGCCTTACAAGATGAAAACTAGATCCTTGAAAGATGGATCAGATTTGCTAAAAATAGTTAAATCAAAATAGATACAACAAGTGTAGGATGAGATCCTATAAAAATGGATCTACAATACTAAAAATGGAAAATCAAAACAAAATAGGAAAAGATCCTATCTAATGATCTCTAAGAGTAGTAGATTGATGATGAAGTGTAGTTTTAACCTCCCAAGGCTGTTTTAATTGGTCCTCCAAAGATAAAATTCGAATTTGGTGAAGTGTGCAAAAACCCTGATTTTCTGCCTTTGAAAAAGATACCAAAATTGATTGAAACACCTCTTCTTTCCCTTATCCATCAAAAATAACCATTGAATCAGACTTGATAATTCAACAACTATCCATTTCAAGTGGTTTCAAACCATTCAAACACAAAAAATCCCGATCTGGGCAAAAATTCGGTCATTCTGGCCGTGACAGGCTTTCACCAGCTTATTTACCTAAAAATCCACTCCTTAGCTAGTGAAAAGCATATCTTTCATCAACTAACTAGCAAAGTTCAAGACGCGTTAGCTGGTGAAAGCACATATTTTTTTAAAATCAATTTTCGTAGTCGTGGAGAGTCCATTTTACATGCTTGAATAGTTGATTGACATCTAGAAATCCTAAGCTTTCCAATGGTGCTTTCAAATCTGCATTTGGAGCTCAGGAAGGTAATCAAAAGTTCCCTGCAAGATTAGGCATCATTCTTTAAAAAAAAATGCCAGTGCATTTTTGATAGCTAACAAATGGCTCCAACTGGGATGGAGACCTCCTTACGAGGTCTCCAAGAACCTGGAAGACCCTGTGCCTTTAGTATTTGGCATGGAGTCATTCAACCTTTACAATTTATCATCTGGCTATTTTCCAAAGTTTGTTGTTGTCTTTCCCAATCTTCTTTATCTGTAGCATGTCTGCTTCAAACTCCCCTGGAATGTTGTTTGCACATTGACATGGCATCTGTTGTGGCAATATATTCATTTAAAAGTGTTGAACATAGGAAGGATGGTGAGATATGTAACCATGGTTTTGAAAATTCTAGGATAACTTCAACCTTGAAATGAGAGTATTGCATGCAGTTTGAGGTCTTTGACTTTTCGTTTTCCAGCAGCTTCAGATACAAAGCATTTGTCTTGAGATGCCCTAGTGTGTTGAATCAAACACTTCACCCTGCTCAGTTTCTTCGAAGATAATCAGTGCACCTTGTGAACCAATGTCCATCTCTGTTTTGATCTTCGTATCAATGCAAGTTGTTCAGTCATGTCATTTCCCTGAAAGGACTCTGGAAGAAGATTTTCAGAAGATAATTGATCCATATTGAATTAGAAGACCGAGCCAGCCACCTAGGTCCTCTGAAATAAAATGTACCAAAACCCAATATATATTGTCACAAATCTAGATCTTGGCTTCCTAGCCATGATGAATATAGATATCAGAGATCTTCTTCCTCCTATAAGCCCATGACCCAAGACCTTGTTAATGAATGATTAACTGTTATAGCTTTAGCTTTTCCATTTGAGAAGTAATCACATGGATCGGCTTTGAAGGAGAAAACATGTGATCTTTCTTTGAAAAGAGACACCTAAAACCCTTCCCAAGAGGAACATTGGTCTCATGTCCTGAGTTGGGGAAAACTTACAAGTGTATGACCATCTCCTACTAGAGCTGCCATTAGAAATATTGAAGCAACTTCACCAATATTTGAGGCTATTGTGTACCGAATTAAAACCTTCATGTTGTTGTAAAATGGAACGACCTTCAGTAACGGTTGCAACTATTGAACTGAAAATGTTATCTGCTAAGACCATATCAGATGCCTCCTTTGTGACCTCTTTAGTCTGAGGATCTTCCACGAATCTTTGATGCTAAGTTTTTCTTGATTTGGTGGTTAATCGTTTGATTCTCCCATACCTTTTCAAATACTCCAAAATCACTTTGCTCCATCTTAATTTTCCAAAAATTTCTTTCTGTAGTTTCACTAGCTAATTCACCTTACGATCTGCTAGTTAGCTGGTGAAAGTTCTGCTTTTCACCAGCTAACTGGTTATAATTTTTCCCTTTGCACTGGTGAAAGCTCTGTCTTTGGCCAAAAAGAAACCTTTCATATTCAAAACTGTTGTTTCACCAAAAACTCAGTGTTCTTTTGATTTGTCTCCCTGCAAATTTACAACAACCTATCATTCTTGAGCCACTGTCAGATCTGCAAACAAAATATCTACTAGAACTTTCCAAACAGAATGAACTTGAGGAAAACAAAAGGATGTTTCCTTCACTGCAGGAAGAAAAGAAGCATATTCTCTGGTGTAAATAGGTCACTTAGATTGCATGCATGTGATAGCATTTTACATAGATTTATCATCTCTAAAAGGATTTTGTCATGAACTTCAAAGCTAACAATAATGCATCTGGATTTCCATTTTCAGGAACCTTCTATAGTTAATGAAAGTGCACTTTCACCCTCCAAATCCTGCATATGAACAGTACAATCCATACTACCTGATACCAATACTTGTCTACTATGTGCTCCTTTGCAGTAACCACCATATTATGTGCTGCTAGACAGAGTATAGGACCTATGTGGCCTGTAAAAGACTGCAAAGCCACATTTACACCAATTTTCTGTTGTAATCCACCTTCTTTAACATAAGGATTTGGACCATTCCATCTTTTAAAGTTTTATCTTACCACTACAAAAGCCATATACTAAAGAAAATGATATACTGGAATTCTCTGAAAATATCATGGAAGATGTAACAATCTTGCTTCTTTCAACAAGTAATGCATTGTTTCCTTTCAAATGATTAGCAGAAGATGTCTGCCTCTGTAAACAACTTAAGTATTCAATGTTATCAGCCTCTAGTTTTTTGCTCCCTGACTTCTCTTCTAGAGCATCCATTTCTCCTTGGTAATTATACCTGGTACTAATGTCAGCATAAGACAAATGGGAAGTTTTCAACCATTCACTCCAAAACCCACCTTTCCCAAGCAAGACTACTACCTAATGCTTATCTGAAATGGTTTTCATGATTCCTATTTTTGATTGTGCATCTGGATGAACCAGATCTCGAAACCTTCTAATCTTTGCGACTGCTCTCCAAGGTTCTCTGTATCTTTAGAAACCAACCTCGAAAGATTTGGTTGAGAAAAAGTCAAATCTGGGCAAAAATACAACTTTGATGCCATGTAACAAGTTTCACCAGCTAATTTTCCCTGAATCCACCCCTTTAGCTGGTGAAAAGGAAAGCTTTCAACAACTAACTAGCAGATTTCAAAACCAATAAGCTGGTGAAAACCCAGAAAAGTTGCCTTGGGAAAAAATCAAATTTCTCTGAATCTACAATAAACACCTGAGAGATTGATGGATGACTCGAGGCTGACTGAGTAGATACAACATGGAGGGATGATCCAGATCAAGCCATTAAGCGTGAAAAGGGAGTCTCTTTGCCTAATTAATAAAACTGAAAGTGATCTACCTGCTCAAAGAAAGAGCTTATTCTTCTATCAATCCCTACACTAACCAGTAGAGGCAGATTGATCAAGTAAAACTAAATTTCCAAAGCAGCCAAGAAAGTAATTGACTTGCTAATATCATGTTTGATCTTTTCCCAAAACCCAAAATTGCCTTGGGAAAATCAAATTTCTCCTAATCTACACAAACACCGGGAGAGATTGATGGATGACCTCGAGGCCTAATCGGAAGTATACCATGAGGGATGATCCACTGCCGCCAAGTTTTGAAAAGGGAGTCTCTTTGCCCAATTAAGAAAACTGAAAGTAATCTACCTGCTCAAAGAAAAGCTTATTCTTCTATCAATCCCTACACTAACCGGTAGAGGCAGATTTATCAAATAAGATCAAATTTCCAATGCAACCAAGAAAGAAATTGACTTGCTAATATCATGTTTGATCTTTTCCCAAAAGATAAAAGAAACCATAAATCGTGGTAATGCAATTTGAAAACATGACAAGACCAACCTTCATCCGAAAGAAATATTTTTGGATTTATGTTGCTCATAAATTCCAAATAGTCAGCAAAAGGATCATTAAATTCACAAAGAAATACCTCTTGGACTACTGATCCAATTGCAAATTCTAGCATGTTGAAGGCTTCTTTTACTAATCTCACTATTGAATGCATGCTTCTTGAGATCTGGACCCTTCTCGCTTATCATCTTCCTCTTCATGTCTTCTACAAACCGCCTTTGTCCGCAAATCTGGAAAATGTGGGTTGTCTTCAACATATACTGTAGATGCAATACTTTTACTTACTGATTGGTCAATCTTCTCATCACCTTTCAAGTCTTCATGTTTGCTATAATTTTCCTGTGTCTGCAAATCTGAAAGTCGAGGGTTGCTCATAGTATTTTCCATAGATATGAAATATTCATAATATTGAGATATTTTTGGATCAATATTCAAAACAACACACATTTGATATGATGTCGGATATGTTACTATTACCCTTCAACACCTCTTGTCCTACATGGGAAATGTCTTCTTCAACAAATAAAGCTTTATGAAACTAAGAAAACTCTCACAACATCCTTCAAAAAGATATTCAACTGAAAATGATCTTATGAAAGAAATTGAAGGCTGAATGGAAATCTGTCAAAGAACTAACACTTGCATTAGGGAGAGACCGACACCATTCATGAGCAATTCCCTATAATGAGAAAAAGAAGAGCCGGATCTCAACATCCTCATGTACAATTTCAAGTCGATGAATAAAATCAAGAAAATCCAACAAGTGTTTAGCCACTGAGATTCTCTAAATCTAGGAAGGCTACTTTCCCATTCATCTCTACCAAGTACTGGATTAGGGAAACCAACAATTTTTGAAAAAATCACAGAACGAATACCTCTTCTCAAGTAGAAAGATCTGTCTAAGGCCATACCATTGAGTCAACATATTTTTGAACAATGGAGTCACCACTAAATCCATCCTTCATGGAGTCTCTAGATATATGATTACAACCAAATAATGTCTAGGATTTGTCTATCATCAAAGTTGGATGTATGTCGTCTCCCAGGGAAGATGAGCTTTGATCTCCTCTCCCCGACGATGACACCAATTTGTTATCACTCCAAGAAACTCCTTAGGTTGGTAGGCTGGTGATGCTTGGTAACTTACAGAAAATACGTGTAGGGTATGTTTGGAACAATGGGATCACTCAATGATTAATGTAATATACAACTCATCATACATTATAGAAAACAATAATCAGATCAAGTGTTTTAAAAGGAGAGATGAAGAACACTAATCTTGATAGCCAAATACACAATGTGTAGGGATTAATGCAAGATAGTAAGAAATCCTTTCACTTCAAGTCTATGAGCTTAATAAAGAGATGATACTTTTATAAGCTAAGATAAAATTAAATAAAGTATAGAAAAAGGATGCATCAATATTCTGACATGAAAGCGAAAGGAGATTGTAATTTTATTATCCAATAAGATTCAGATGATAATAAAATGTGGTTCCCATTTGAACCCCCTTTGTCTTAAATGTCTTTGCATTTATAGTCTACAAGATGAAATCTAGATCCCTTGAGATGGATAGATTTTCTAAAAAATAGTTAAATCAAAATAGATACAACAAGTGTAGGATGAGATCCCATAAAAATGGATCTAGAATACTAAAAACGGAAAATCAAAACAAAATAGGAAAAGAGCCTATCTAATGATCTCTAAGAGTAGTAGATTGTTGATGAAGTGTAGTTTTAACCTCCCAAGGCTATTTGATTTGTTCCTCCAAAGATAAAATTCGAATTTGGTAAAGTGTGCAAAGTCCTGATTTTCTACCTTGAAAAAGATACCAAAATCGACATTGAAACACCTCTTCCTTATCCATCGCCAACCATTGAATCAGACTTGATAATTCCACAACTGTCCATTTGAAGTAGTTTCAAACCATTCAAACTCTGCAACTCCGGACCAAGTAAAAATCTTGATTCTAGTCGCAATGTGCTTTTATTTACCTAAAACCGGCCCTTTAGTCGGTGGAGAGCTTTCACCAACTAACTAGCAAAGTTCAAGACGATTTAGCTGGTGAAAGCTGTGATTTTTAAAATCAATTTTCTGAGCCGTGGAGAGTCCGCTTTACATGTTGAATAGTCTACTGACATCTAGAAATCCTAAGCTTCCAATGGTGCTTTCAAATCTGCATTTGAGCTCGAGAATTTAATCAAAAGTTCCCTGGAATATTAGGCATTATTCTTTAAAAAAAATGCTGCTGCATTTTTTATCGCTAACGTAATAGAACTAGATATTCTCAAAGGTATACAGTGTTGGCGTTCAATTCACATTTTTCATCGTCCTTATATAAGTCATTTCACCCGTTTTGCAAACCTAACTTTTTCACGAATTCTCAACAAACGACACTTTTATTTTATACTATTTACACTTGTTTCATTCTTGTTTTCACGACCGTAAGCGTGAAAACCGGTTAAGTCACATTAAAATCTTCATCAATTGTCATTATCATTCTTGTCGATATGCTCCAATGCGCTTACATTTTACTTATCATTATATAGCTGGCAAGACCCTTTTATCGGTACTCATTTGACATTTTGATTGCTTCATGAGTGATTGAGTTTGTGATACATTGATAAATGTGTTTACATGTTATTTGATCAATTTTCTTGGCACATTGGTAGGCCAAACGATTGGCACATTGTTAAATCCTTGGTGTGAATCGCTTCATACAACACTTGGTATTGGTTTCGATTCATATGTTTGATTTAAAAACTATGGTATAACTGACCTACTTAATGGTTTATCCAATTCTTACCAAAGGTTTCGACTGATTGATTGAAGTGGCATAGTTGTAACACATATGCATTGTGATTTGAATGGTTGAAAGCGTCGGCGGTTGTACAATGGTAATGACTATTCTGCATGGAAAGCAAATAGCTCCACCACCTTCAAGATCATGTCATTACTGCTTACCCCTTATCCTTGTTTCACCCTCCTCGCTAGCATCTGTAAGCCTCAGCAGAATTCGGCCCCTGTATGTCGATTCAAACCCTCGTTCGCTTCACATCAGCCACTTCATGTGCTTGTCCATGGCAACTGCTGGTGCAAATTGGAGTCGAATGGTGTCAAGCTTCTCCTGCCATCGCTCGAGCATGCTCGGTAAGATTTACATAAGATAATAATGGTTGGCTCATGTTTGTACAACGGTTTGAGGGTTATAACGTGTTTGTTGCACAGCAGTTCGCACTAACTTTTGATGGGTGTAGGTCCAAAATAGGTGACATTCAACTTGAAATAAATGAAGAGTTCATCAACTCTACCACAAGGTTAGCAGCCACAAGCCAGCGATGGTTCAAAAAATCAAAAGTTGATGAGGTGCCATGGCAATTACTATTCGTATCAAGAAAGAATGTTTCCTATGATAAAGGTATGCATATTTCTACCCTCAAACCCAAGTGGCACGATCTTTTGATAGTGGTTAAACAATTCAGACCTATGAGGGTCTGTGCTGGACTGTTTTTCTTTATCACCTTCGACTGTTGATGAATTTCATGGGTTATCCATGAATATGCCATTTTATTTCCAGCGTATTCTTTATAAAATGGTTAAGAGGTTTAAACGCGAGAAGGTCGATAGTAGCTTGTTTCACCATGGGCTTATTAATCTCATCGTTGTTTATTATTTGATTTTTCATGGTGATAATTGGAGGACTTTCATCACCCTTAATGGCTTTGAGGACATCGACCTTGTATAGGTTGATAAACCTGTGGTAAGTGAAACCAGTGTTCAGCCACCCGTGCCCTTACATGCCCTAATGCCCTCTCCTAAGACCTTGGTCAACCCTGATATTGACCTGCCCGGTGTTATAACAGACAAGGTTGAGGTTGTAAGAAATCCTGTGAGCAAGAAGGTCAAGGTAACCCTACTGTCGACAAAAAAAGGTAAAAAGAATGCTCGAATTATATCGAGACTTGCTAGGAATAAATCTAAACCTAGTATTGATCAAAATCCCATAGTCCTCACTGAAGACTGCACTTTGAGTCGAAAGCACTTTTGGCTAGTGAGTACCCTTATTCCTATGGTCTGTGCTCTGATCCATCCTATGACTTTGTTTCTAATTTACCCCTTGCCTAAAAAATCCCATACCCAGAGATCAAGCTACCTAATGAAACCCTCATCGCATTTAAACAAACCCTCACCAAATTTCAAGCCCTGACAAATGTAACCAATGGGGAATGTGTTACCAACACGCTCTCACAAATCAAATCTTTGGAAAACCGCTACAATGATCAAAGGGACAATAAGCTTAATGACAAGAAGTAAACCACCGGTTCTTATCAGATGGAATGTCGAATCGGCTAAGCAACCTTCGGCCAATTCCAGTAAACCTGTTATGACCAAGTTCTCTCATGATTATCCGTGTGTATGAATTTTGATATCAATTTTGTTTTACCAATTGCTTGGATTAATATAATATTTCTTTGAGTTTTGATAAGTCAATTTAGTATTCGAAATAATTTTACCTACTTGATTATCAAACGGTTATAAAGTCTAATATGGTTAAGTGATTTGGTTATGTGATTTTGTTGTGCCCAGCTTAGTAGAAGTGATCAATTGGTTTTGAATTGGTGTAATTCTTTTTAGAAAATTTCTGTTAGTTTGCATTATTGTGATCAATGAAGTTTTCTTTAGCTTGGATTCGCTTGCATTCCTAAACCCCAACAAGAGGTTTTACGCTTTAAAATTAGAACACGGTTCGCTTTTATTTGAATACGTTGTTGTCATTGGATATCAACAACTCTAATTTAGTTATTGTGATTTGATTTTTGAGACGATTTCATTGGATTGAATTGGCTTGATAAAAACGATGTAGTCTATTAAATTGAAAACACTCATTTTGCTCAACATTGGATTTGGATTATATCCGCCGGACATGTGCAAAAGATCTCTCTACTGTGAAATCATGGAACCTGTGGTTGATTCATAATCACGTCAACCCACTGCTCACATCTGGCCTTTGTTTTGATTGATTGTCACAGATTCTGAATTAGCACTCCATTGTTTTTATGAGTTGGGACTTATTCAAAATAGACTTGATGCTACTTCCTGCTGATTTTAATTTTCAAACATTGTTTCAACCGTGATCGACATATATTATCTCGCTCAATGCATGAGAAAATCTGGTTAATAGTTCGCTTTGAAATGAATTCAAGTAATGATTTCGTTGAATGTCAATCGTTTTTGTCTATCCATAATTGGCGATAACAAACGATTGGACGATTCTTACAGATCCTTATCAACCAACTACTTGGATTCTTCTACTAATAGCACATGGATTGTTTATGTTTAACATAGTGCTATCAATTTGAGAAAACGATCCATGCTATTGGCTCATTCGAAGTGATCTTGTGGATAATTGAAGCAACTTTTTGTGTTGATTTCACCAACCTAATCATTGCCTTCGTCGCTAATCCAACATGATTCTGTATAACTGAATTGGTGATAACATATGGAACATAGTACATGCATCTTTGTATTCGTTTTATTGATCTTAGTCTTGTTTGATCTCAAATTAATATAACAACCTTGATTTGAATGATGCGTTTGTCTTTCAAATAGCAATTATATACTTGTTAATAGTTTGAATTGAATTTCAAAACTGAATTGGATTTTAATACATTCTGGTATTGATTTAGGATTCAACTACGAATCAAGATTCTATAGCTAGTCTTTAGAATTAGATTTTTATTAATTCTATCAACAAAATATCCCCTTTAACGGTCCATTTTTACCCTTCGTGCATATCCTAATTGCATTGAAATGCCGGGCAACCGAGTGATATTTGTAAGTATAGTTTTGTTTTGTTGTTAGTTTGAGTATATGAGTAGAAACTTGGGATATTTTCCCAGATTTTCTGTAAATAGCTTTGATAACTTCCATTGTGGGATGTTTCTGCCCAAGTCTTTAAATACTCTTATTTTCGCAATAATGATCATCCCCACTTGTGGGAGAACCAAGCTATCGATTTCTACACAAACTGAGACTAGAGTTGATGTCTTGTAACAACTTTTTGTTTTCAATATATCAAACTTTTATCTCAAGTTTTATACGTCAGCTTATACTAGATTATAGACTACTTTAGCTATCATAATCTATTATAGGATGATATGATTTGATTAATGTGTTGTCCATATCTGATCTCTTTCATTATTTAAAAGTACAACAATTACTTGTTTTAGTTAATGAATCTATTTATTTCTTCTTCAAGTAATTGAATCCATTTTGTATAGATCTTTTGAATACAGATTTATCTAACCTGTGAAGATTTATAAATCATGGGTGATTGTCGTAATTTTATGTCTTGTTTGTCCTGTAATTTTATTTGAAGAGTACGCTTCTAGCTTACTTAGAAGCTCGGATAATTCTAAGGTGTTTCCTCCCTCCTGACATAAGGTAACCATTGTATTGATGTGACAAAACCTCGAGCCGCTTCTCTCGTCATTGTTATTTATCTGATAGTTAATTTGTTAGTATAATTTAAGTAGTTTAGTTGTATAAATGTGTAGTTTATCAGTTAGAGTTATTATTTTAGTTGTTTATTTTAGATAGTTTTCATTTGTTTTCATAAAATTATAAGTAAAAAAACAATAGCTCACTGCCTTAGACGTATAAATGAGTTTTTCAGTTTTTATTTAAATCTGTGAATTGTAAATATTGTACATTTGTGAATAAGATTTATTTCATTTAGTAGTTAGATATTTAATTTCTTAGAGTTAAAATAGTATTAGATAGTAGATTGTATATATATTAATAGTTAATGTTTTAGTTTGTTTTTAATAGTTATTTTTAGTTAGATTCACATTTTAGAGTAGTTTTCCTCATTTTGTTTTCTAGACCTTAGATCGATAACTGTCGGATAACGAAGCTGCTAAACCCGTCAGGGTGGGTTATCCCAAACGGCTTGGGTTATTAGACAACCCCGGACCGGATCCACTCTCCTAGTTGACGGACGGTCGATTTCGCCCGTCAACACATAGCGCATGCAGAAGGCACAAGTTGCATTGAGACTATAAAAATGGAGAATAACGAAGGGATCATGTTGCTACTGTTGTGAGTAGTGCATGAGTGTAGAAGCATGAGGTGAAGTAGTTGAACCATATAAGAAGAAAAGAACATAAATGCATATCTGTGAGAAGAAGAGAAATCCAAGGTGTGCATGCTGAGATAGAGGAGAAGATCAGAAAGATGAAGAGGATGCAAGCAGGAAGACACTGATGCAGGCAGAGTAGAGCAGCATAGAAGAACAATGATAATCCTAGTACGCCAATAAAAACTATTGAATCACTGTAATAAATTCATAGAAAGAAAAGTTTTATATTTCAAGGTGGATGGGAGGTGCTAGGGAGGACTGTTGTCCTCAGAGTTTCAAGTAGGTGCTTGAATGCAGAGAGTTATAGCTTCCATTTGGTTGCAGCCAGAGAAACCAGGGTGGCAGTGTGGTTCAAGGGAGAACACTAGTTCTCTGATATATAGGTCGGTGCCTGTATGATTAGAAGTTGGTGCTTCCATCCAGTTGGTGTTGGAACATTCA
>SNQJ01S0165987.1:20928-34131 GCA_010110895.2 Picea sitchensis | reverse complement strand
ACGTGGAAAGACCGACGTTAACGTGGCAATTGCGACATACATCTTCACAAACGTGGCAAGAGTGACGTTCCAGTGGAAAACGTGGCAAGAGCGACGTTCCAATGGAAAACGTGGCAAGAGCGACGTTAACATGGCAAGAGCGACGTTATCGGGCAACATGAACTTTTTTTTTAATAAATTTCCTCTATTTTGCGACAATATGGACAATTTTGTCCATAATGCCGCAAATAAAATGTTGGAATTTTTACAATATGTAGTAGTGATTAGATGAAAGAACGTTTGATACGAATAGATTTGATAAGAATAATGAAAGATATGTTATACTTATGCATAGAAATAATTTTTGGACTAACCAATGGACGCAGGAACCTAGAAAGAAATTTTTGCAGGCTAGCCATTATGACCCTAGCAAACAGTACAAGAAAAGTTGGGGATCATTGAAGAGAAAGAGAGGATTAACTCTTTGTTACAGTTGTTGAAGACCAGGGCATCTTGCTAAGGAATGCCCTAGGAGAAACCCTAGTTGCCTCTGTTGTAAGGCTATGGATCATGAAGTACTGGATTTCCCTAGAATGATTGCTAGACTTGAAAAGATGAATATGGAGCAAGCAAACCCTGAAGGAGATCAAGAGACTAAGATTATAGAAGAACCCCAGAAAGAATCAAAGATTATGTTGCTAAAAATGAAAAAACCCTGGATGGACATAAAGATGCCAGTTTGTCAGAGATCTTCAAAGAAAAGGAGAAAATCGAAGTAAGAATAGGAGACTTCGAAATTGACTGTGCTCCGGATGAGGGAACATAGATGAACATTATGACATAAATTACTTGGGAAGCCCTAGGAAGGCCTGCTATGGTTCCTTCACTAAGAAAAATAGGGTTGTTTAAAGGAAAAATGATAACCCTATGTGGCAGGATTACCCATATAGTTATGAGTACCCATGGAGCTTCGACAGAGGAAGAATTCAAAGTTATTAAATTTATTGAGGACTATGCCCCATTTCTAGATTTGTTAGGCAAGATCTGGATTAAAAAAGACCAGATTTGGAGAAAATAAGAACAGGAAACCCTAGAACTCATGGAATTTATGACTAGAAAGATCACCTACTTTATGGAAGAAAAAGAGAACAGATCTAAGCTATTGAACACCAAGGACTTGGATTTCAAAGCTATAAGAGCATTAGAGGAACCACAGAAGACCAAAATACCTAATCCACATGATGAAGGAGTATTACCCTTGTATCTGAGGAAATAATCTCAGCATCGTGAAGTGACTATGTCGAGAGAAGATAAGGATTAGAATGGAAAAAGGATGACCGAGATGAAGCTCACTGGGAAGAAGGCTAGGAAGCTAAGTAAGAAGAGAGCCAATATTGAAAAGTTTTAGAAGATTCCACAGGAAACTTCGCAGAAGCAAAAATCACAGGAATTGAGCTTCATTGGGATATCAGAACAATGACATACGACACTTCGTCGTGGTGAAGCAATATAGTCATTGGACCGATATACCCATTCGACTTCCACCCTGAACGGACATAAAAGCATTAAAGGATCACCACCATACCGTTGGACCACACCATAACGGATGGATCAATGTTCATGGAAGCTTCATACCCATTGCAAGAATATCGTTGACGAATTTCCTATTTAGCTCACCGCGCCGTGCCCAAAGAACACTTTTGCCAATTGAAAAATTGAAGCCCGCAGAACTTTGATTATCTATAGTGATCATTGCAAGCAGATTGTTCATCCTAGTGTAGTATTTTGAGATCATCGTGACCCCGATTATCTTTCTCGAGTGCGTATGTCTGATGATATCACCAAACTTGAGGAATCCATCACAGAGGTCCTTCTCAATTTAATGACTGAGAGAGTCATGTTGGAAAGAAGAATGTCCAGTAGAGTCCAAGCATCATCGATGGGAGGAGTGCAAGCCTCCTCATCGACTGCTCGAGTAGGAACATCTCGAGCCAGCGCAGAGGGAAGAACTAAGCATAAGGACGACATAGCCAAAGCGAAGTTAGTACCATCCATCCTACTAGCTTACATACCCCCTCTGAGTGATGATATTAACAGGGACAGTGTCCCTAGAGACTTTGAATACACCCTAGTCATTGCATATCTACCGAAAGGAGTACGCACCTACCACGCAGATCAAGACAAGGTTACAACGTTGAAGTTTTGTGACTTCAACCTAGGGGATTGTAAAGCTTACAACATGCTCACCTCGTATAAGTACTTGATGAGAACTAAGGGCAAGGATTCGAAGATCATCCCTCAACAATGGATGATGAACCTCACGCAGTCTACTTTTCTCAATGTTATGAAAATACCACATTTTGGCAGACACCAGGAGGTAAATGCTTGTGTAAAATTGCTTCTAGCAAGTTACCACGGAGGATAACTATGGTTAGATCGTCACATAACTGTTGATCCGGTGCTGATCAATAGGATCACTAGGCTTAGCATGCAGGGCCCTAATCCCCATGAGTACTATCCTGGAAAGACCATAGATTGCACTCTTGCGCAAAATATCAAAGAAGCCTATGGCGACATTGAGAAAAGTGCGAGAGGATACAAGGTAGCTTCTATTGAAAGTGGCGCAGTGTGCCTCGCATGCCAACTGAATGTAGGGAAGTTGTTATGCAAGAATCGACCAACACAAGTATCTGGATTTGTAGTTGACCTCACAAGAAAGTGCACCTTCGGCTCTACCTTCTACCTACCATCCTCTAAAGTATTTATCTCCGCATAGTATTCAAATTGAAGCTCAGGAAATTGATTCTCATTTTGTAAATGAAAATCAGAGGGACTACAGATGAACTGGGCGAAGTACCCGGTGAATCAACCGGAGATTGACTGCAAATAATCCTAGTATCAGGGGCATGAATTCCATTTTAGATGGCTCCTGATACTGATCACTTTTGTTGCATGGGAGCTACTGGAAGGTGCAACCTTCCTAGACCTTGATCCCTTTGAGCCACTAGCCATGAATTTCAGTACATTATGGTACTCGAACGACATGAGAAAGCAATGGAAATTGAATGTTGTTTTCCACGCGTACTATAACCAATTGAAATAAGCCATAAGGAGTGAACCTCACATAACCCCAAACTCTTTATAGATATTCTGACCTCTAATAAAGTTCAACGTGGACCGCCAATTTATATACCTAACCCCACGTGCTGATGAGAACCAGGAACAACTTCAGTCCTATTATAAGATGAAAGAAGAAGACCTGGAAGAGATTACCAAGGAATGGTTGACATACCTCCTTGTTTCAGCAGACCCCATAGAAATGTCTGACATTGACAGCCCCAGAACTGCGCAGGATACACCTGGGCAGAGTAAGACAAAGAAAACGAAAATGACGAAGAAGACTGAAGAAGTCCATGAAGTTGACAAACTATCTGTAAGGATGGCTTCCATTACACCAGATGAATAAGGTGATACAGAAACTCAGAAAGTTGAAGTACCACCGCCTAGGGACGAAGAAGACTCATTGAAGAAAAGGAAGGTCTCACCTCTGAAATCTTCCTCCATAAAGAAACCAAGAACCCATGTAACCAAGATGTGAACTTCCCTCATGTTGGATGACTTTGATTTCATTGTTGCAATGGTCAATGATGCTTCAAAGGAAATCATAAAGAAGCAGGAGGTGAAGTAGGAAAAAATGTATAGCCAAATTAAGATCGCGCTCCAAGTAGTACAACAAGCACTCTAGTCTAGTCGAGCAATCTCTAATACACCTCTGCCAGAAGGAACAACATAAGTGGGAGATGAATTGGTTCAGATCCACAAGTTTGTTGATGCAGTCAAAGTATGCCTTCAACATGCTCAGGAAGAAAAAGCACAGGCCACCCAGTCCCTAAAGAAAGCACATGAGGAAATTATTGAACAACGCCAAGACGCACAACAAGAGAAGAATGCTCTCCAAGAAAAATTTGAAGAAGACAGAGTGAAGATCCAAAAAGAGAAAGAGTAGCTGCTCGCAAAGCATATAGGAATTGAAGAAGTAGTCAATAGAGAATTTCTCTCTATGACCAACTTAGAGAAAAAGGTCGAAGAGCCCATAGAGCGCCAAGTGACGAAGATGGCTGAAGTTATTCAACAACTTCAATAAAGGGTCATGGAATTAGAGCTTCAGACCATACCATAGACTCCGCAAGAAGTGTGTGACCAGCTAGAATTGAATGCTCAGAGCGCATTTGAGAGGATTAAGACACTAGTTGCAGAATGTAAATAGCTAAGTAGCAGAAGTGTGAAGATATATGAACAACTATCTGAAGACCCAGAGTTGAAGAAACTAGAGTCCTGACTCCAGGAAGCAAAACAACACACAGATATAGTATAGGCGCGGCTTAAGCTCCTATCAGCCATTGAGAGGATGAAGAGATCCCAGGAAAAATGCACTGCCCAACAACTCATTCTTACCATGTAGAGCAGAGTGATGGAAGTCAGCCAGAAACTCCAACCGAGCCAGGAGGTGGCCTACCTACTATTTGAAGAAATTGAAGGCCAAGGAACACTACTAGAACAAGTAGTTGTTACAGTCGAGCAACAATTGGAAGGACCTATCAGTGAAGCGGTTGTTCAGGAATTCGTTGAGCAAGAAGCAGTAGCACAGAGACAAGTCAAAGCAGCTCAAGCCAAGCTTAAGACCTTTGAGAAAAACTTACCCAGACCTGAGTGATTTGGGATGAGTCATAGGTGAGTGTTAGGGGCCTGTTGGCCCTTGACCAAGTTTTGAGGAACACTTGGTCATATTTGACTATTTTTGGGACTTCGATAGCTTTTCAAAGATGGAGCGCAACACGAAGCGGAAATCATGGAAGCTAGACCTCTCTTTGGGTCCTTTTTGGGTTTTTGGGGATAATGTAATGGGATTGGGATGTCGGCCCATGGGTTTACCCATGTTTAGGCCTATTTTGTATGTATATATAGATGTCTAGGCCATATAGAGGAGGAGTGGATGATATATCTATGTGATGTAGACTAAGTGCCAAGGGTTGAATCTATGTGAACAAGTATTTGTGCATTTTGTGTAAGACTTGCAGAGTCGAGTGCAATTCCCTGTGAGAGACTGTCGAAGTCTTTGTGCTATAGTGCAAGGAAGAAGGATATAGCAAGCTACGCAGATCTTTTGTCCTCTTTGAAGAGGGATTTATATGGCTTTGTGTTGTAACCTGATTAAATGAAGCTAATAAAGAAGAATACTTTGTGGACGTAGCCCCAGGGTAGGGGTGAACCAAGGTAAATATGTGTGTTGTGCTCTGTGCCTCGACCTGATGTATTTTCCTCTTCCTTTGCTAAGTGATTTGACATGTTTAGATAGATATATTTATGCTTTGTTCTTCTGAGATATGAATGAATATTAGTTCTAGTATGTAAGATGCTAAGTGCTTGATTTTCTGAATCCAATCTATCTCGTTGTGGCTAAGTGTTGAACTATCTAAGATCTAAGTACATACTGCGATGCTATGTGCTATCTGTGAAGTATCATAAGGGTTGAATATTGATGAATAATCTATTCTAAGTGATTTCTAAGTGTTATAATCATATATTTGTGTCCCAACTAAGGTTGTAGACACCTGAGTCTTGTAACCACCCCTGCCTCTACCTTGGGTGAGACTTCATCTACTTCGCAGGTGTTTCTGAAAGGGCCAGTAGCTAGGGTTTTGTTGGTGGACTGTTGTAGAGTTCAACCTTGGCTCTGCCCCTGTGCCAACACATGATTATGTAGGAAATATAACAACTCATTCATTCTACATAGAAATATTTATTTGAAGACAATAAAGAAACACATGCATTCAATCACATAACACAGGTTTTACCATGGTTCACCCCCTCCTGGGATACATCCACAAAGATCTGGCTCTTCGCTCTTTTATTATAATAGTTCTCAGTTATAGCACCACATGCTTTACAACTCTTCTCGAAGGATAAAATCTATTATGAGGTGGACTAGATCACACCAGGCTCCTTAGCCTGCGATCTAACCCTCAAGATCTACCCTCCTTAGTCTTCTCTAGCTCAATGGATTCCAAAATTAGGTCATACAACAAAATATTACATAACATCCGTTCTCCACATTTGTTCCTCTACATAAACCTGCTAACAACTCTAATAAAAATCATAACCATAATGTCGGTAGTAACTAACCCCTTTGAGACCTAGGTATCTATATTTATACATTTATGTCTCTTCAGCCATTACAGTATATTACCAAAACCCTAACCCTAACGTCACTAGGTCTTCCATGCATGCGTGCGTGATGCTTTTCCTTCCAGCTACCGCTTTCCTTATGCATGCCTTCTTTCCCAAAATCACCTTTATTTTTGCCTTGTCTTGCTTCCAACAAGCCCCCAACACTGACATGTGGCTTGTCCCGAGCCACCTAACCTTTGTGTTCTTCTTCGATCTCCTTGGTGATCGCCTTGAATTTTTCCTTGAGCTCTGCTGCTTATCTTTGCGCCTACGTGGTCTTCTCCTTGAGTGTGTCTACTATCTGGACTACAATTTCTTCACTAATCAATCCTACGCATTCTGTCTGGGTCTATGATATATGTGCCTTTGCTTCCTCTTCCCATGCAATGACTTCTGCTACGTGCTCTTGAAGCGGTTCCATTTGAGCTCGATGCTCCTTTTTCTGTGTTTGCGCAGTGGTGAGTTCTGCTTGCAGTTTCTTGATATCATGCGCCCCTTTGATGCGCTCTGTGATGGACATTTTCTTCTGCCTCTACTTGAGGTCCTAGATAGTTTCGCTTATCCTTTCTTCTTCCTTGTCCCACTTCTAGACTTGTTGATCCTCTTCTAACTTTTTCCAAAGCTGTGCTGCTTTATCAAACAATTCAGCTGCTACGCTGACCTGTGGCTCTATCTCCTATAGCTGATCTTTTTCCTCCTGATTCCTTTGCTCCCTTACCTTTGGTGGAGTGGTGGGTGTGAGCTGCTCTCGGAGATTCTTGATCTCCTTCAGATATTGATTGATTTCCTACGCAATCTAATCAATCTTTTATGCTGCTGTGAGTTCATCCATCTATGAAGTTTTTGGAATCTTCTCATATGTTTTGGCCACTTTTCATTTCAATCCATTCACGCGCTCCCTCTACAATTTGTGTAGAGCCTTCGATGGTATCCGTGAAAATACCAGTTGGATTTGAGATAAGTCCTTTAAGGGTGTCTGCCCCATGATCACGTCCATGTGCAACATGCCGGGTGTAATGTGGAATGTTGCACTCGACTGTGGTATTGTGTAGATTGTATCTCGCTCCCTTGCTATAGATTCATCTCTTTCCTGTGAGGTTGACGACCTTGTTCCTATGTTGCTACCCGCTGTGTGCACTTCCTCGATATGCTTGAGGATCTATTGCATGTCTTCCATCTCCTCTTGAATTATGTCTCTGTATTGGGAAACATTTTCAAAATCCTCGGATATACAATCATGAACTAATCGAGCTATCATTTCTGCATCATCCTTCATGATCATGTATTCTGGAGGTGTTCTCTATGCCTTCATCTTCTTGCGCACGCCCCCCGTCTGAGTAGTTGGTCTCTTACTAAGGACTGGTTCTTGGGGATTGGGGCTTGGTGTAGTCCCATGTGCTTCCTTTACCTATTTCTCATGTACTTGGGCCAACTATGTATTATTCTTCTTACGCTTCTGGGTCGTTGTCTTAGCTGTCCCTTTGTTTGTCTGCTTTTCTTTGGTCTGGCTCATCCTTTGTTTCTTGGGAACTAGGGCTTCCTAAGTCTATGTTTCTTCCTATCCTATCTCCTCTTCTGCTGTCTTTTCAGGTAAGTCTTGGGTGAGGACTGGGATCTTCCATTCGTCCTCCCAATCCTTGATAACCATGTCAATGCCACCCTCCATGATGCAGTAGCACAATTGTAGACATTATTTATTGGGGTCCTTCCGCGCATGTATCAACATTGCATGTCGAGTGGCCTTAAAGTTGGCGAAGTCCCAATAGTGCGAGACCGCCTGTGGTGTTATTCTTGAGAGGTTGCTGATGGCCTCCTGTAAATCACGTAGCTATCCTTCGAATATGGATCTGTTCATCTTCTTGTGCCTCATGTTGGATATGGCACCCAACAATAGATATCTCACTCCATGATTAGGTTTGGGTCTGGTAGCAAAAGATACATATCTCAGTTCCTTCCATCCCATGAAGGCTATTAGCATGAGAAACCATGAATAATGAAATTATTTTCCGAAATCCTGCGCATCCTTGTAGTCATCCAGAAACAAATTCAAAAGATAGGGTGCCTAGCCAACTATGGTGCCCTCGACACATTGTGCTGAGACTACAATGACCCTAGCCGTGACTTCCTCTCTGTGACATTTCGTTAGTAGCTTGCATGCCAAGATTTTTGTGGCCATTTGTGTTGCGACATCATTGATTCTTTTGATGATGATTCCTCGCGTCCCCTTATCCTTGCCATATTTCTTTTTCATCTCTTCCTCGAGGGATTTCTCCTTTGTCTTATCATCAATAATTTGTGTCGGATCCATGTCCTGGGATGGAAACCCTGTAATATGTGCAATGAGATATACATATATTGAGACGAGCTTATCCAACCATATATCCCCTCCATGTATGACCGCCATCAATTATTTACGTATTGTCCTCTACCAAAGTGTGGTAGGTCTAGCAGACCTAAAATCCCTATTTTTTCCAATCTTGTTGCTCACTGGAGTGGTTGATCAACCAGTTCCCCAAATGGATCTAGACCCACAGTATGTAGGTCAAATCTTTTTGCGAACTCCATAAACTTTCCCATGTCCATTACATTGTGTTACGAGTATTTTAACTTCTCAACATAGCCTAAAAAGTCCAATTTCACCCGTACCCCTTCCGGTATTTACGACAAAACAATGGCTATGATGGGTTTCTTGCGTGGTGACCTGAGGATCGACTGCTGGTCTTGTTTTAGTAGTGGCTGACTCAAGGTTCCAGCCACCATTGTTTGAACTTCGGAATACCATTCTGGCCAACCCATGACATCTTCTACTGTTCCTTCCAGTGGGTGGTCTGACATGGTTGATTGAGATTTTTCTGGTTCTATTGTTGCTTCTTGATTCATCGTCATTCCATTGACTCTCAGAGTTCCTTCAGTGTTCTCTGGTTGCGCCTCCTTCAAGGTTTCTACGTCCTAGTTTGGTTGCTCATGTGTCTCTTCCAACATATCTACATTCATGCCCTCCGGTGATGGATGTTGGGTTTATTCCACCACGGGTGTGGGGTTCAGCGGTGTTGTATCTGGTGATGGAATTTTTTCGACATTGACGATCTCTGATGGCTATTGTTTGCCTTATTCCAATTGAACCTGTGCTTTGGTTCTAACTCTGGGTTGTATGACAGTCTAGCTTGCTTCTTCTTTCTTTGGTGGTTCCATAGTGGTCAATGTCGATTGCTCGCTATGCTTTGTATCTTTGACAACCTCTATGAGCTTTGCTCTATACTCGGTTTATGCTCTCGCTCTCTATTTCTTCTCCAGTCTCGCAATAACCTATTTTCTCCCTGATCTGTGGTTTGTATGGTCATCACATGAAGCTTGTCGAATACACTAACTTTAATATGGATTCATTGAACCTTTAGTTCCTTCATACTTGCCATTACTCTCTCTTGTCGTCTCTAGTTGGCTTGATTAATGCGACGTCCCGTCGGTCCTTTCCGACATTCAATTCTACATAACTTCATTGTTTCATACTGCTTTTGCCATCTTTCCATTTCCCACTTGTTTCCCTTTTAACCTAGTCATTAGCCTTATCCTCACCGAGTTTGTGTTCCTAAGTATGCATGCTCTTTCGTCTTCTGGCGCACTATGCCTCTATTGGTATCATTTAATATCTTATTTTTTTTTTTGACTACGCAGTGACTTTCATTTTGTGGGTGGTTGACTATCCTTGTATGACTTCAGTTGGCTCCCATTGATCATCCCTCTGAGTTCTGCGCCTGCTAAATCTTTCAACTATACAACTCCTCCATCTGTGACAATTTTTACTTTGTACGGTCCTAGCCAGTGCATTATGAGCTTTCCTGGGTGTTGAAACAATTTGTTGTCATACATCAATACTAGATCTCCTTCCTTGAAGGTTTTCTACTTGATGTGTCTATCATGCCAAGCTTTGTCCCTTGCTTTATGAACTTGTTGGTGGAACCCTACTAAGATCTGGTCTTCCTCCATGGTCATTAACTAATTTAGTCCCTCCTGTACCACACCTCGTTCCGTCATGTGTGTAATTGCTGCTATGCGCAAACTGGGTACCAAAAATTCTAATGGCACTACTGCTTCTTGGCCATATACCAGTTTAAATGGCATGTGCCCTGTTAGCTTCTTGTACATAGTCCTGTAGGCCTACAATACCACTGGTATATTAAGGTCCTAATCATCCATGTTGACATTACAGATATTTGTCAGTGCATTCTCAAGGATTTTGTTAAATGATTCTATTGTACCATTTGCCTGTGGGTGATATGGTGTGCTCTTCTAATGATGTACTTCAAACTCTTCAGTCAGAGAGTTGATGGAATTTTTTATGAAGTGTGTGCCTTGGTTTCTCATCAAAACTCTTGGGCATCCAAATCGAGTGATTACTTGTTCAAACATAAAGTGTGTTGTTGTTTCTATGCTACAATCCTTCACTGGTGCTGCTTCCGCCCATCTTGTTAGCTATTCTGTTGTGGTGATAATGTACCTAGCTCCTATTCTTTTTTCTAGTGGGTTGATTAGTCCCACAAAGTCTATTGCCCATTTATCGAATCCGTGCAATGTTACTTGTGGTCATAATGGCATCTTGTCCCTTATGTTGGGTTTACCTACCCTTTGATAGACATCACATCTTTGAACTCCTTCGAGTCTCGGTGAATGGTCAACCACCAGAGTCCTGCGTGCAATACCTTCTGCACGGTAGCTTTTCCTGCATAATGTCCTCCTTTTATTCCCTCATGGGATTCGGTTAAGACTCTTGGTATTTTGTGCTCTAACACATATATTTGAAAGATGCTATGTGCACCCATTTTGTATAAGTGTCCTACAATCAGTTGATAGTCCACAGCTCAGACTACCAAGTTTTTCTTCTGCGTGGTGTTGTATTCTTGCGACGCAATACCTGTGCTCAAGTACTGAATAATGTCTGCAAAGTATTCATTGATGATCTAGACTAAAAATAACTGTGCATCTGAGAATTTATCTTCTAAATTCATAGGTTCTTCTCCATTTGTGACCCTTGATAGGTGGTCAGGTCCTGCATTCAATTTTCCTGGATTGACTATTACTTAAAATTCAAATTCTTGAAATAGTAGTAACCATCAACAGATTGTCCCCCCCAACACTGGCTTGTTGACTAATTATTTAAGAGCCGAGTGATCTGTGAACATATTAAAGTGTTTCCCCAATAAGTAATGTCTGAACTTCTACAGTGCGTAGACCATAGCTAGGCCTTATCTCTTTGTAGTGTTATAGTTATGCTCTGATTCTGACAGGTTCTTACTCGCAAATGCTATGGAGTGATCCAAATCCCTCGCTCCTGGCTGCACCAAGATATCTCCAAGTGCTATGGATGATGCATCTACATGGACGTGGAATGTCTTCTCCCAGTATGGAAATACTAATATTGGCGCGGTGACCATATTTTCCTTCATGGTATCTAGACCGTGTTGACACTCGTCGTTCCACTGAAACTTTGTATATTTTCTTAACAATTTTTCCATTGGCACGGTAATTTGTGCGTATCCTTTGATGAACTTTCTATAGTACCCTGTGTGTCCCAATGTCCCTCCTAGCTGATGGACTATTTTAGGTAGTGGCAAGTTAACAATTACTTCAATCTTTGCAGGATCTGCTAGTAAACTTTGTTTGTATAGTATGTGGCCCAATATTATCCCAAATGGTGTTCTGAATATACATTTTTTTATGTTTAATAATATCTGGCACTGCCTACATCTTTCTAACATCAACCGTAAGACTTCTACATGGTCTTTCAACAAACTATAGACTTTCCAATCTTCCAATTATACCTCAAGAAATTGATGGATGAATTCCTTAAATGCAGCAATGAATACTCTGGAAAATATTGCTGGTGCATTATTCAGTCCAAATGACATGACTGTGTACTGGTAGGATCCCCATTCTATCACAAATGTGGTCTTGTATCTATCTTCCTATGCTATCTTGATCTGATGGTATCTTGAGAATCCATCAGTGAATGAGTAAGCTTCATGTCCACCTATGTTCTCTAACACTTCATCCATGAAAGGTGTAGGGAATGGGTCATGTAGGCATGCATAGTTCAACTTCCTCAAGTCGACGCATATCCTTATCCCTCCTTGTTTTTTGTCCTGAACTACCATCAGGATTATCCATTCTAATTCTTCCACTAGTTCTATGATTCCGACTTTGAGCATCCTGTCAATCTCAACTTTGACTTTCTACTTATATATTCAGTTCAGTCTGTATGGTCGCTGTCTGATTGGTCACACTTTAGGTCTAAGTGGTATCTTCATTTCTCCTATCTCTCCTGCTATACCCCTCATCTTTGTAAATGTTGTGGGAAACAAGTCACTGTACTCACGCTGTAATATCCCTAAGATGAACCCAATTGTAAATGTAAAGGAAAATGTACTTAAGATGATGATTTGTTTTATATATTGTGACATGCATCTTCCATGGTGTAGTGCGTGCATGTACTGTGTAGTAAAATGATGAATTGGGCACGTTCCAGGATACCGCACGCAGCCTATTAAGTGTGCGCGATATTGAGGCCAGTAAGCCTTTATGTATATGATATGTTTTATAGGTTGGTGAGCCAGTTATTATAAGATAGGATGCTTATGTTTTGATTAGGCCAAAAAGCCTATATGTTAAAGGCCAATGCACTTGTTTTTGTACATATCTCATATTTAATAAAATATACATCGTTGCGCGCAGACCGACCACGATAAAAGAGATGGGGGACTAAACTCCACTAGTTAGGGAAAGGGAAGGGGCTAATTTAAGGAATATTATTTTAATATTTCTTAAATTAGAAAGTATGGATAATTATGTTATCCTAAGTTCTAAAGCTGGAGACAAGTGGGCCAAAGTAGCTTCCAAAATGACAAGTGTCAAGTTGGGGGCATGCATACATATTGTTGGGAACTAGCTCATTTTGGGGAATGGGGCTATCATTCGGACCATCATCTCTTCCCTGATTCATCC
>SNQJ01S0165987.1:0-20918 GCA_010110895.2 Picea sitchensis | reverse complement strand
GACATGACTGTGTACTGGTAGGATCCCCATTCTATCACAAATGTGGTCTTGTATCTATCTTCCTATGCTATCTTGATCTGATGGTATCTTGAGAATCCATCAGTGAATGAGTAAGCTTCATGTCCACCTATGTTCTCTAACACTTCATCCATGAAAGGTGTAGGGAATGGGTCATGTAGGCATGCATAGTTCAACTTCCTCAAGTCGACGCATATCCTTATCCCTCCTTGTTTTTTGTCCTGAACTACCATCAGGATTATCCATTCTAATTCTTCCACTAGTTCTATGATTCCGACTTTGAGCATCCTGTCAATCTCAACTTTGACTTTCTACTTATATATTCAGTTCAGTCTGTATGGTCGCTGTCTGATTGGTCACACTTTAGGTCTAAGTGGTATCTTCATTTCTCCTATCTCTCCTGCTATACCCCTCATCTTTGTAAATGTTGTGGGAAACAAGTCACTGTACTCACGCTGTAATATCCCTAAGATGAACCCAATTGTAAATGTAAAGGAAAATGTACTTAAGATGATGATTTGTTTTATATATTGTGACATGCATCTTCCATGGTGTAGTGCGTGCATGTACTGTGTAGTAAAATGATGAATTGGGCACGTTCCAGGATACCGCACGCAGCCTATTAAGTGTGCGCGATATTGAGGCCAGTAAGCCTTTATGTATATGATATGTTTTATAGGTTGGTGAGCCAGTTATTATAAGATAGGATGCTTATGTTTTGATTAGGCCAAAAAGCCTATATGTTAAAGGCCAATGCACTTGTTTTTGTACATATCTCATATTTAATAAAATATACATCGTTGCGCGCAGACCGACCACGATAAAAGAGATGGGGGACTAAACTCCACTAGTTAGGGAAAGGGAAGGGGCTAATTTAAGGAATATTATTTTAATATTTCTTAAATTAGAAAGTATGGATAATTATGTTATCCTAAGTTCTAAAGCTGGAGACAAGTGGGCCAAAGTAGCTTCCAAAATGACAAGTGTCAAGTTGGGGGCATGCATACATATTGTTGGGAACTAGCTCATTTTGGGGAATGGGGCTATCATTCGGACCATCATCTCTTCCCTGATTCATCCGTCACTGAGATATACAGTCAATCATCATGAATATGGAAGCCATTGAATGATCCATTGTATCTTCATGACCTTACCTGAAACCATATCCAGAGCCTTTTGTTCGGTAACTGTTAGCTTGGGAGTGGGATTGAAGAAATGGGTTGTCAGGCCCATGGGATATTGAAGAGGCGGGTTGTCAGGACTGTGAGCACTTCTCTAGGTGAGAGAATTGTTGGGGATTGATTTCTAGAAGGTATTGAACTATAGCTGCAGGGCTCTGAGACTTCCTATCTGCCCTGTTGTTGAAGCCCTGGAAGGGAAGTGGGGAAACCAAGGGACTATTGAGCAGAGAAGGGGCACACTTACTTGGGTGGGACAAGCATGTGGGGAATAAGGGATTGTAGGATTTTAGTTGAGTGAGCACCTGAGATAGAGTCTTTCATGTTGTTCATGAGCCTTTAGTCTGGTTATGATCCCTTTTTCCGGGTAGAGTTTATTCCCAGCTCGAGGGTGATTCACTGTTGAGAGTGATGAACAATGTGGTCTAAGTTTGGGAGGTTTGTGGAAGGTCTGCATGCAGTTGGTGATATTCTCACAAAGATAAGTGTCAATTGTGTGATTAATTTACATGCTACATTGTTATTCATGTGTTATTTTTATGGTTTTATCCTAAGTGTGATTATAGCTATCTGTATGCTTATGGGTATTGCATGTATATGTTTACTGCTTTTCAGTGTGAATCCATGCATTTACATAGCGTATTTGTTTGTTCATGTTTTATATATATATGAAGCTTCCACAAGAGTTCTATGTGTGCATATGATTAATTGCATGTAGTTAGAAAATTATATGAGACATAAATTAGTTAGGATGCTAAGTATGTTACAATACATTCCGCACAGAGAACAAATGTGTTCTCCAGTGTAGCATGGCCCAACATGAATGGTCGGGGACATTACAAATTGGTATCTGAGTATGAAAGAGTGTTCAAGAGTAGCATGGGCTGGCCTTTTGAAGACTGGGAATGTTACAAAGATAGTTTCAGATCTAAGTAAAGCATCTGAGGAGTGGCACATCCCCGACCTATGTGAGGCCGGGGATGCTACACACGCAGTAACTCTATTATGCTTTCTACTATCTGCTCATCCCAGTAATCTCCAATGCTGGCAATTTTGGGATTCTCAACTGTCCCAATGTTGACTTTCTTTACCTTGATCGACGCATCAATAACTTTTGATTCCATGGGTGGACCCTCCAATTCTCTTTCTCCTTCTACTTCTTCGATCTAAATATGGCATGGATTGTCTTCATCTGGTGCTTCCTCTTGCACATGGTAACATGAAAATAGTTCCTTGACTACCTGTTTGTTCTACTGTTTTTCTTCTGTTATGAGTTCGACTTTTGGTTCTTTGATGAATATCACTCCTCTTATTTTTTTAAGAGCTGCATCTATGTTGGGGTTCTCATGCTCGAATGATAAAGTGACTGTAAAATTATGTTGTAATGTCATCCAAGTCACAGTTCCTTTGTGTAATTCCTGGTCTGTATACCAGTTCACTAGTATGCCCTCTAGAGTGTGTATGAAATGATGAAGCCATTCCTCTAGGGGTGTCATTTTCCACAACGTTCTACACTTCTCCAAGTGTTCTGCTGGTGTCCCCTTTCCATCGTACTTATTTTGCTTGTTGTTTTGTTGTTCCATGCCAAACCTTATGCACAGTAACCGCTTACATTGGTACCAATATGAGATTGTTTCCTTGTGTATGCCCCACCATCTTGCATGATCAGAATTTGGACCAGGGGTCAAAATTTAGCCCAAAAATCAAAGTGTTCAGAATTGCTTCAAAATGGACAAGTTCTTAGGCCTCGTCCTCATGAACCCAATGCACTTCGAATGGGTCATATGGACATTGGATGAGTGAGATATCGCGTTTTGTTTGAATTGCTAAATAGGCAAAATTTTGTTGACTGTATAGTCCGTACAGATGATGTGGCAGGGTCGTACCTCACACGTGGTAGGTGACATGGAAATATGATGTGGTGATGCTGAGTTGGAAGTCGGTTGGAAGATGCGTGGGTGAATGAGATTTCGACACATGGCACATTAATGGAAAATGGTATGGTGACACGTGGCCCAGGCGTGGGCTACCACGTGGCACCTTGGTTGGTGTTTAAATTTTGATGGAGTCCATGGGGATCGAACCCTGGACCTCCCCCCATGGTGGAGTGCCTTCGAAAAGTGTGGGCTACCACTAGGCCACATGTTGTTTCTTGTTTAATATATGTTTTAATATATATTTAAATTGAAATGTTTGTGTAGTTCGGCGGGGGTCCGGGATAGGGCTTAGCCCCAACCCTCCGTCTTTATTGATGCCCATGTGACCCATCTCCACAAAATTTCCACGCACGATTTTTCAAATAGTCAACCACTTTCTCCCAACACGTGTCATCTCCTTGATCGTTGCAATGGGTGCCCCTTTTTTATGCGCTGGGACGTGGTCACATGGCCCCCCATGCACCCAACACCTCCACGTTTTGGGGGCTTAGTTCCCTAACTGTTTGGTAAATTCACATGTTTTATGGGAAATATGCGTGTGCTAGGTTTAGGCATGGGAAACGCCCAGAAGCCAGGTTACTCACATAGGAGGTGCGAATTGGCGAACCAGTGACAACAAGCTTGAAGGAGAAAAATTGCAGGAGGTCTATCTTCTTCATTTTTTGGCCAAATGAGGTGCCGAAAAAGCCCATCTAGCGGTTTTTGTATTTTCTGAATCCATTGGCATGGTTTTCAAGGGCATTTGGAGACTTCTATTACAGGTTTTTCAACATTGAAGTTTCAGAGAGCTCCAAGGAGCTTAGGGCCACCATTGAAGGAGGCCATGTTCAGATGAGCCCAAGTCCATTTGCAGTGACTAAATAGTCATTCTTGACTAATTTTTATGCTTTGAACTCATCGGGACAGGTTTCAGAGGCATTTGATGACTTTTACAGGTGTTTTTACCACAAGGAGGCTCAGGGAAGCTCAAGGCCACCGGTAGAAGAGATCATGTTGAGATGAGCCATGGCCTGTTTTTAGAGATCTAATAGTCATTTTTGGGGTTTTTATGTATTCTGAACCCAATGGTACAGTCAGTAAATCCTTTGGAGTTGAGAAATAGCTTGTAAAAGAATATTTTAAAAACTAATCTCAGAGAGCCTAGTCCATTGATGGAGGCTCAAGGAGATGTAGCCCAGTTGGGGGTGAACTTCTTTATCATGTTGTTCTTATTGTGAGTTTTGTTGGTTATATTTTTCTGCAATTTATATTTGTTGTTGTATTCTTTAAACAACATATTCAACCTTTAAAGAACCTCACACATAAACACCTAAAAGAAGCATAAACTTGACACATCATTTCTCTTGCACAACTAAGACATTGAGCAAGGTCCTGAAGTTTAATTTAATGGAGTAGAGGGTGCTTGCATAGAAAAACAAGTCAGCCCCCTATTTTCAGATCAGGTGGTATTAGAGAATAGTTTTTCTCATGTGATTGCCATAGATAGCTAGAGATTTAGTTGTTGGTATTATTGTGCAAGTTTTGTGTTGAAGTTTGATATCCTGCAAGGATGGAGGAAGCTTCAAACAAAAAGCGTTCTCATACATATTCATTAGCCAAGCTCTTTGACAAAGAGATGTTGAAGGCATTTGTAACCATGAGAGATATGGTGCAAGAGATGTTGGAATATAGGAAGGAGAGCATTGTCCTTCAAGAGCAGTTGATGGCCATGAAGGAGGAGAAGCACCAACTTCTTGAAAAGTTGCATGAGATGGAGACTCATATCCATGAGGAAAAGGAAACCCTTACCAAGTACATGCATGAACATGAGGTATGCAATGTTGGTTTTTCTTCAAATTCCTCTCAATATGAATGCTTTGGTGTTTTTGAAAATCACACTAGATGAATAGGGTCCAAGTTATTGTTAAAAATGGACTATGAAGGTCGAGGGTTAGGAAAGCATGCACAAGGCATTGTTGAGCCTATTGTTGTTGAGGAGAGGCCCAAGTATAGGGGTATTGGATATGAATAGAAAGATGGATCATATTCCAAAGTTGAGGAGACAAGGGAAATAATTCCAAGAACAACGTTTTTTGCAAGGTCAATCCCTCAAGCATGGAAAGTGTGTGTTCAAGATGAATGCAAATGTGTGAAACAAGAGAGTTGTGACAACCATGAGGACATGAACAGTTTTGTTGGTCTTCAAAAGAGAGCTAGTAACTCTTCAAATTCACCTCCTCAAGAAGGCGATAAAGGTGAATGTTCAAGAACTTTTGTTGCAAGTTCAATCCCTCAAGCATGCAAAGTGTGTGTTCAAGATGAATGCAAATGTGTGAAACAAGAGAGTTGTGACAACCATGAGGACATGAAAATTTTTGTTGGTCTTCAAAAGAGAGCTAGTAACTCTTCAAATTCACCTCCTCAAGAAGGCGATAAAGGTGAATGTTCATGGTATATTTCTGCCTGTAATTCAGTTGCTTTTGATTATGTTAAGCATAGTAAATTTGCATGTAAAAATGGCAGAAAAAGTCCATGTACATATTGCGGTTTAGATAACCATCATGTTTCAAGATGTTGGAAAAGATTGACCACATTCATGAAACTTTCCAAGCAAAGGCAACTTGAAAAGAGGATGCAAAAGATTTGCACTCACTGCGAGAAGATGGGTCTTCTTATTGACCAATGTTGGACATTGCATCCAACCACTCATCCACAACATATGAAGCATATGGATAAAGAGACTGGAAAGAATGGAAGAGGAGATTCCATCATCGATGTGAGTCAAGATGATTCCCAAGAAGATGATTTTTAGCAGAAAAAGTCACCATTGAATTGGCTTGGTAAGAAATGGTTAGATTTCTTGAACAAGTAGGGCTTGCATTTCTTTTTTTGTAGATGCAATTTTCAGCCTTATGTATGCTTTTCTGTTAAAAGTTTGACAATTTGTAGCAGTTTATCATAACTTGTATGATGCAAGTTTGCATGGGAATGCAATTCTATTGAAGGCATTCTTGTTGTTGCACAACTTCACCAGGAGGGTGTAAAAGATGGGTATGATACTCACTTGTTGCAACCATATATCTTTTTCATTTTCAGCTCTTATGTACCCACATGTTTTTGGGTTTATGTACTTATGTTTGTACTTGAAGGAGAGTTGAAGAGCTATGCACATGCATGTGAATATGTATGTGTAAACAATGAACTTTGTGATAGTTCATTATCAATGACTCATGATTGTAACATGGTTGTGTATCATGAATTTCGACTTGTCATTTTGGAATGTCGATGTGTTTCAAATGAGTCTCGACTTGTGTCGATGTTGTCTTGACGACTATGTTGTGTCAATCATGTCTTTCGACTTATGGTTAGTCGATGGTGTTTGTTGTCTTGTAAGTCAATATTGAGTACACCAAGATGTAGGAAAATGCCATGTACTTTGATGAAGTACAAGATGCGACTGTTATTTATTGAAGAGCAAAATAGTTGGTTGGCATCATTTTCATTCTTGTATAAAGTTTGTTTTCAATATTGATGGTTTTCTTGGATTGTGACAAGATGTCACAGGAAAGCATTTTGCAGCCATTGTAGAGAGGATTGTGTTGACGCCAAAGAGTTCACAAGAGGGACTTGATTCTCAGTGGGAAGGCTGACAATCTTCCAAGCACAAAGAGTACAGTGGGTCAGCAACAGCCAAAGAACAGTGGTTGAGAGACATAGCCCGCTGCAGTGCAAGGCATGCCAAGGTACCCTGGGTGATTGCCAAAAAGACTTTTCAAGTAGAATTAGTTGATAGAAATTGGAAGTAGAAGAGTATTGAAGCTCAGGCAGATAATCATCATCTTTTGTGGGTCCAAAATCCTTTCAGTGGGAAGGTGTGATCAGAATCTGGACTAGGGGTCAAAATTTAGCCCCAAAATCAAAGTGTTTGGAATCGCTTAAAAAATGAACAAGTGCATAGGCCTCGTCCTCACAAACCCAAATCACTTCGAATGGGTTCAAACGAACATCGGATGAGTGAGATATCACATTCTATTTGAATTGCCAAACATGCAAAATTTTGCTAACTGTACAGTTCGTACAATTGACGTGGCAGGGTCGTACCTCACACGTGGCAGGTGACATGGCAAGATGACATGGCATGATGCTGAATTGGTAGTTGGTTGGCAGACGCATGGGTGAATGAGATTTCGACACATCACAGATTAATGGAAAATGGTATGTTGACACGTTGCCTAGGCGTGGGCTGCCATGTGGCACCTTGGTTGGTGTTTAAATTTTTATGGAGTCCATGGGGATAAAACCCTCGACCTCCCCCCATGGTGGAGCGCTTTCACAAAGTGTGGGCTACCACTAGGCCATGTGTTGTTTCTTGTTTAATATATGTTTTAATATATATTTAAATAGAAATGTTTGTGTAGTTCAGCGGGGGTCCGGGCTGGGGCTTAGCCCCAACCCACGGTCTTTATTCGTGCCCATGTGACCTGACTCCACACAATTTTGGCGCGTGAGTTTTCAAATGGTCAACCAATTTCCCCCGACACTTGGTGCATCTACATGCCCGGCACGTGTCATCTCCTTGACCGTTGCAACGGGTGCCCTTTTTTTATGCACTGGGACGTGGCACATGACCCCCATGCGCCCAACACCTCCATGTTTTGGGGGATTAGTTCCCTAACTGTTTGAAAAATTCATGCATTTTATGTGAATGATGCATGTGCTGTGGTTTAGGCACGGGAAATGCCTAGAAGCAAGGTTACTCACACAGGAGGTGCGAATTGGTGAACCAATGACAACAAGCTTGAAGGAGAAAAATTGCAGGAGGTCTATCTTCTTCATTTTTTGGCCAAATGAGGTGCTGAAAAAACCCATCTAGGGGTTTTTGGATGTTCTGAATCCATTGAAACATTTTTCAAAGGAATTTGGAGACTTCTATTGCAAGTTTTGATACATTGAATTTTCAGAGAGCTCCAGGGAGCTTAGGGCCACCATTGAAGGAGGCCATGCTCAGATGAGCCTAAGTCCATTTTCAGTGACTAAATAGTCATTCTTGACTAATTGTTATGCTCTGAACTCATTGAGACAAGTTTTAGAGGCATTTGAGGACTTTTATAAGTGTTTTTTTCCACAAGGAAGTGCAGGGAAGCTCAAGGCCACCAGTAGAAGAGGTCATGTTGAGATGAGCCATGGTCTGTTTTTAGAGATCTAATAGTCAGTTTTGGGGTTTTTATGTATTCTAAACCCAATGGTATAGTCAGTACATCCATTGGAGTTGAGAAACATCTTGTAAAAGAATATTTGATAAACTAATCCTAGAGAGCCTAGTCCATTGATGGAGGCTCAAGGAGATGTAGCCCAGTTGGGGGTGAACTCCTTTATCATGTTGTTCTTGTTGTGAGTTTTTCTAGTTATATTTTGCTGCAATTTATATTTGTTGTTGTATTCTTTAAAAACACATTCAACCTTTAAAGAACCTCACACACAAACACCTAAAAGAAGCATAAACTTGACACGTAATTTCTCTTGCACAACTAAGACATTGAGCAAGGTCCTGAAGTTTAATTTAATGGAGTAGAGGGTGCTTGCATAGCAAAACAAGTTAGCCCCCTATTTTTCAGATCATTGCAGGTGTGGCATTGAGTGCTATATCAAGTGCTAAGAGTCTCTAATTATATAAAACTTCATCTTCGTACTGTGTTGAGAATGTTTCTAGATCATTTATTTCATGGAAACTGGGTGGTTCCCTAATCTCTGTGCCTACCCATCTTACTGCACGGTCTATTCGTGCACATATTCTCATGGAAACTTAGTGTAGCCTTTGTTTCTAGTTCTCTAAACTGGTATCTGAGTCTGTTGTACATGAAGTAATGCTCCACCAACTGAGTATCTTGTATGCAGTTGCGTTTATGTAATATTCATCGCACGCAATTGTTCTGTACAACTGGTTGATTTCCTCTAAGTCTAGGCAAGTGGGTTCTACAAACCTTTCCCCTTATGATGGGTCTAATGGCGAGATGACCCTGTATTCACCTGAATCAAATGTCATTTTTCTTGTCTTCAGATTTATTATGGCCTTGTTGTCGAATGCCCAATCCAAACCAAGCAATGATGGGTATGGCGTTGTTCCATCCACTATCTCAATCACTTCAAAGTTTGCTTTAGTGTGCACTCCATCTAGGTCTACTATTACTCCCTTTAGTTTACCGATTGGTAGAACTCTATGTTGGATTTCTAGTTTCAGTTGAACATGTGAGTATCATAATGTGGTATCTCCCATGCATTTCCATGTCTTCTTTGGTAGTACATACACTTCAGATCCTAGATCCAGTATGATGTCTCCCATGTTGAAATATCCAATATTGGTATTCAGTTTGAACTCCTTACTCGTTCTTCTCCTTGTATGTAGGTGATTGACTGTTTTCTATTCTAGGTTTCCTTCCGTCTCTATACTACATCTTTCTAATATGTTTTTCAATATTTTGATAGATGATGGATCACTTAATAATTTTATGCATGATTGAAAAAAGCCTTTGATTGTACTTACTTGTCCCATGGGTTTCATTTCATTGGTATGTGTTGTGGGTGGGAAATCCCTCATACAGACTAGCACTAAGGGTTTTATCATGCATGCAAAAATGACATAAAGATTCTTACTTTTTACTATCATCCCATGCCTAGACCCCCATTACTCATATGTAAATACAAGCCTCAAGAGATTAAGTGGACGTACCTTATTCTTCGTGTTTGATGTCGATCCCTTTTCATGCTTGGTCGTTCTTTGACTGCAACTCTCCTCCCAATGCTGACCTGCATTCACTAAAGACAAACAAAGAACTCCACATGCATTTGATCTATGAACTAATGGGTTAGAGATTTAATCAATCGTACAATCAATATTCCAATAATGACAATCTCATATGGCGGGATGAGAAAAAAAACTCTTTTATTAACTTCACAATGATAACTTACAATGATAAAGTCGGCTACTACTCCTCGATCCTGGTCCTAGGCTCTTCTTCCACTATCTTCCAACTACTTTTCTCTATACTTCTCTTTGCACAAGGATGGCTAAAGTTTGGGACAAAGGGAATTCTCAATCAGGTATAGCTTCTATGCTATGATTCTCCTCCTTTCAAATGGGACCCCTAACCCTTCTTTTATAGGCTAGAAGAAGCTAGGTATTTGGTCGAGTGACCGGCCATGCATGGCCGAAAGGTTTAGTTAACTTACCCAAAGCTGTGTGTTCCGTCAATGACTTTCCTTTTTCCATGCTTTTGTAGGTACACGCGGGCTGTCTTGGGTCAGCTAGCATGTACATGTGTGCAGTAATGGAGCAGGGCATGTGGATATTTATAAAAGGGGTTTTTAAGAAGAGTTGTTCAACAGTTCTTTGGCAAAGAAAGAATCTGAGATGGTCTGATGCCAGGTAAGCATGTCTAGTGAAAATTAGGGTTATAAAAGATGCCCCCTAATGTGTGAGGTCAGAAGAGCATCTGATGGCCAAAATACATTAACAATCTTCACCAATGTGCTGAAAAAGTGAGCCCATGGACCAGAAATCGGGAGGTGCCATCTGCAAAATAATAATTGTCTCACCGAGGCGGGCATACCCATGGTCAGGATAAAATAAAATCATGGCTACCAATCAAATACACTGTAGATCCATGTCATATAACTATATAAAGTGTAGCCACGAGCAATACAGTTCGGACCTAGGTCCATGTGGGTTGTCTTATGACAGGCCATGTGTACACTCGGGCAGAGGAAAAACTGCACGTGTGTATACACGACTGTCATCATTACAGCCCACATTGACCCTTGATTTAATGGAAAAATTTTAAAGCAAGGGTTAACCCTATTGAACTTGGTTTTTGCGGGATGTATCTTCACTGGAGGGAAAGAGAGCATGAGGAGATTAGTGAGTTGGTCAGGGAAGACCCCAATGTTGTTGTTGCCTTAATGCAATGTGGGTTGCTCAAGTTATTCCTATGTCCTTTTATGTGAGCACAAACTAGGCTACTGAATGCCTTGGTTGATTATTGGCATCCCAACGTAGAGGCCTTTATGTTAGAGGGGCAGTCACTGGTGCCTACTATAGAGGATGCATATTTTTTGACTGGCCTCTCCAGAAGAGGGGAACCAATCAATTTTCATACATTTCCTTCGGGGCCTCATAACATATCGGAATTGATAGGAGTTTATTGTGAGGCTGGTACAGACCGATCGAGCTCTTAGGTTCCAATAAGCAAGATCACCGATTTATCACTGTAGGCGATTGTGTTGCTTATTGTATGGATGACTAGTTCTGTAGCTCTACATCAGGCATCCCATGCATAGAAGAAATATGCAGTCCAGTGGTTAAATGCACAGATATTTCACTGGAGCACTACACTGCTGGATTGTACGAAGAGGAAGCTAACAGATTGTCGGTTGCAGACGCAGAGGAACTTTGGGTTTGGGATGATTCTATGCTCTTTCTTCTTTGAAAGAGTTCCTAGTTTCAGTCCTCGAGTGGTGGTACGAGTACATCAGGCCTCTCTTCCTGCAGTTTGTAGATGGGCATTATTACTACCATGAAAGGGTGGTGGAAGGACCAATGAGTCCTTTGATGACGACTTATTTGCTTGGTTGTTGCGACAGATCTCAATCATAGAGGATTACCCTTATGCTGGGATTGATTTCTCGAGAGATCCTGAGATACCTATACCTCCTGGAGAGGAGCGAGGAGAGATGGGTAAGTTTGCATTGTTTTTTTTTTTTTTTTTGAAACATATGTAATTTTTATGTTGTTTTTTGTATATATCATTTTTTTATACCAGAGTATTTGACAGATATGTGTCTATTATATGCAGATGTGGGACCAGTGCGACTTGTGGATTATGCGAGGAACATGTGTCATCCTCAGCTAGGGGCCGCACCTGTCGCCACAGGGGGACCAACAATAACAGGAGATCTTCCAGCCAGTGAGGCTAAGAGGGTTTTGAGAAGAGTCGAGAAAAACTTTACCTCGCTCACCCGCATAGTCCCTATGGCAGACATTGAGGATCTGCCACCATCTGTGTAGCCTCATGTAGTGGGGGCACCACAGATGTGGGTCTGACTATTTTGGCGTTTGGAAAATGTTGTTGATCATTACAATAGAGCCCATAGGCCCTGACCTTAGTTAGTCTAGACTTTTCATGTGCTGAGAGCACTACTTGTATATATGTTTTGAGGACATAAGCACCATGACTCATTACTGGTCATATTTTTGAGGCACTTGCATCCACCTATGTACTCTGATGATTATGATATAATATATGTATTTTAATGTCTTTCTGTGTCTTATGGATCATATTTGTCTTTAAAAATGTATTTTACATGTTTATGTGTATGTCTTTTTATATGTGTGCGAGATGCCCGTATAAAATTTGATTAGCTAGAGTATATGCAACTTGGTTTAATCTCCTAGGAACATGAAAATATGTAATATAATCAAAGCTTCGTTCTAAGAGACGTACCCTAAGGAATTGTCAGTGTAAAGTTGGATCATGAACATGGTAGACTCTATTTAACTGAGACACAACCAACTGAGTGTCTAAATAGATGCAGATATGAGAGATACCAAATGACAGGGCGTCACGAAGCAACTCAATAACTACACTGTACTCGACGACATTGTTTGTGGTGTCACCTAAGCATATACCTCCAAAAGATAATAAATAGCCTCGAGGTGTAAAAATTACCCAAGATGTGGAGGCAAGCCTCCGAGTGTGTTGGCTAGAACCATCTGTGTACCCAATGAACACCTCTGATTCACTTGACAACTTCCACAGTGACAAAAGATAACATAAAAAATGACACGTCCATAATACTAAAAGAAACTAGAAAGTAATAGTACAAAGACTATACATATGTTACAAAAGGTTACCCTAGGTGACCTACCTATGAGTAATACTTTTTGAGGTAGAGCCCATTTCTAGGCTCCGCCAAAGCATTTCCCTCAAACTTGACCAGATGATAAGCGCCCTTTTTTAGAACCTCTTTTATGATAAATGGTCTGAACCACATGGGTTTGAATTTTCCTGCCCCCAGGGGGTCCTTATCTTGGTCATAGACTAGGACAAGGTCACCTTCAGAGAAAATCTGAGGACGAACAGACTGATCATACTGACACTTGACCTTATGTTTGTGATCCTCATTGGCTAGGGCTGCATCACGACGCTGCTCATTGAGCCGCTAAAGGTATAATAACCGTTCTTCAAGTGGAGAAGTGTCTGGCAATAACTGTACTGCCAATTTTAGGGATGAGATTTGAAATTCGACAGGCAAGACTGCTTCCAGCCCGTAAACGAGTTGAAAAGGTGAGAAACCAGTTGTAGTCTTAATAGACGTACGGTAGGCTCATAATGTTGAGTATAACATCAAATGCCAATTTGACTTGGTTGAGTTGATCGTTCGCTGTAGGATGGTCTTAAAAGATTTATTTACATCTTCCAGCTGGCCATTTTCTTAGGGATAGTAGGGTGACGAATGTACTTGCCGCAATCCAAGATTTTATGTTAACTCGGTTATCATCTGGTTTTGAAAGTGATTTCCATGGTCAGTGACAATCTCTCTTGGGATGCCGAACCTTGCTATTATCTTGTTGAATAAAAAGAGAATTGCAGTCTCCCCATCATATTTAAACGTTGGCATAGCTTCGACCCACTTCATGAAGTAGTCTACGGCTACAATGATATAACGATGCCCCCTAGCTGAAGGAGGGTTTCATGTAGTGTAATCAATCCGCCACTTGGTGAAGGGACCAACTGTGATGATAGGAAACATGGGAGCAGGATGTGCCCTCATCTTCTGAGAAAATATTTGACACGAGTGGAACTTCTTGACCAATTCGATAATATCTTTGATTAGTGTCGGCCATAAGTAACCTGCTTGTAAATTTTTTTGGATTGTTGCCAACCCAGACAAATGATCGCCACATACTCTAGTATGGAAATCGTTAAGTATGATAACTTCTTCTTCGTCAGTGAGGCATCGACGCAGGATGTAGTCTACACCTCTCTGATACAACGTATCGTCGAGTATAAGATAATTCTTAGCATGATGGTGTATACGGCGACGCTCATCACAAGAAGAAGAGGTGGGGCACTTCAAAGTCTGGAGATAGACAAATATATCTCTATACCAGGGATCCGAAGATGTGATAAAAAACATATCTCTTCTAATAGGCGACTCTTCGGGCATAACATCACCTAACTCAACCGAAAGTTCCGAAATAAGTTCTGCGAAGACCAGTGACTTTTTAGATTTTGCTGAAATGAAATCTAAGTCAAATTCTTGGAGGATGACTATCCATCTACTGATCTTTCCACCTATTACCCATCGTGTCAACACGTATTGAAACTAATTCACAACGACAATGACAGTGGTCTTGCGAAACAGAACATAATGACGAAACCATTGAACAACATGGACTGCTACCAACGCAAGTTTTTTGATATGAGAATAATTGAGTTCCGGTCCGACTAGGCCTCGACTCAGGTAATAGATCACATATTCTAAGAATGAATCATCTTCCTGAACTAAGACCATGCCGATGGTTGACTCTGCTGCAACCAGCTATAATAAGAAATCTTTGTTATAGTTAGGTGGTTGAAGTAGAGGGGCAGTTGTGAGGGCATGTTTCACCACTTCGAAAGAGTATTGAGCAGCATCATCCTAATGAAAAGGAACATCTTTCTTCAGTAAGCACATAAATCCCTTTGTGATCTCGGCATAGTTGGCGATGAAACGCCTTAAAAATTTTTCCTTGCCCTGTAGACTCTGAAGTTGAAGGATTGTGCGTGGGGGAGACAACTGAATTATCGCCTCAACCTTGAGAGGATCGACCATGATCCCTGTTGTTGACACTATGAAACCTAAAAAACGTCCTGATGTTACGCAAAAGCTACACTTGTTTGGATTCAAGCGAATCCAGAAGTAGCGACATCGCTCAAAGATAAGTCGGAGGTGTGTGGGATGATCCATTCTCTTGCGAGATCTAGATGCTAAATCATCTAAATAGGCCTCGACTATATGCTTGAGATCATGGAAAGCAAAAGACATGGCTCGTTGAAAGGTCGCTCCAACATTTTTGAGACCAAAGGTCATCTTACGATACGCGAATGTACCCCATGGACAAATGAATGCCATTTTGTGTTGGTCTTCGGGTTTGATTTGTATTTGATTATACCCCAAAAAATCATCCATGAAAGAGAAGGCCTCGCAACCTGCACATTTATCAATTATTTGGTCGATGAATGGTGTGGGAAAATTATCTTTTGGATAGGCCTTGTTCAAATCATGAAAGTTTGTACATACACGAATCGTGCCCTATTTTTTATTGACCAACACAGGATTTGACACCCATTGGGTCAAATGGGTAGGATAGATCAAACCATATTTTAGCAGTTTCTCAACTTCAACCTTAATGGATGCTACTTTCCTGGGATTAACTGGATGAAGCTTCTGCCAAATAGGCTTGGCATATGGATAAGTTGTGATTTCATGTTCAACTATTTTTGGATCGATGCTTGGCATTTCCTCGTAAGACCAGACAAAAACGTCGCAAAATTCTTTAAATAGATCTGTGTAGATTTGAATCTCTCTGGGGGAACAATATGCTCCGATGAAAACATTCTCCACAATGCTAGGGGTTTTGTAGATATTGATCGGTATGGTTTCAACGATAGTTTCCATATTACCCTCAGCATAAACCTCATGTGTAGCTAAGGGATTAATAATACAAGACCTATCTCCAGTCATGGTCAAGGTGAATTCTCCAGCTTTGATTCGGCTTAACTCTGGGAGGAAGTATGATCTGTGATGGAGATCATCCCAGGGTTTGTTTGAACTAATCATTACTTCAATTATTGCTTCGTCGGAGGGCAAGACTAAGTGTAACGAATCAGTGTCAGTGAGAGAACCTTGAGCCCAAATAGGCTCTAGAATCAAATCTAACTCTTGTGTAGGAGTTGGATCTGTGTCGGCCGAAGCCTGCTGGACTAAAGAGTATGCTACTTTAGCTGCGGACAAGGGCATGGACATGCCCGGGTGCCCTATCCCTTCCATCGTGGTTGATGGGGAAGGAAGTATCCACAGATAGTTGAAGTAAGTCGTGCGAAATGATGAAACTTGGAAAATCTCAACCTTATGGTGGTCGGATATGAACTTGACATCACCTTGAGGGGGCGATTAATCGAAGGTACCCATCAAATATGGGCACAAACCAACCCCTACGTTGACTACGCCTGGTTGGGGATTATCAATCATCGGGACCGTGGATACCCCCAATGAAGGGTCGGGTCTGGAGAAAGACAATTGATCAATGGTCAAAATCCAGTCCTCTTGTGGAAACAATAAGACCTGGAAAAATATAGCAACCACTACTTGCATGACATAATTCCAACTCCTTCCTAACAAGATATTGTAGTCGAGGGACGTGTCGATTACTTCTACCTCGACACACACAGTCTTCCCTCCTAACTGCACGGGGAAAGAGGGAATGATACCATGTTGTCGGAACAAACGATCATTGAAAGCGGTGAGAAGAATAGGTGACAGAGACAAAACAGGCTGGCCAATGGCCTTCCAACATGCCAATGACATAATGCATGTTGAGGCACCCTCATCAACCACCGTGCGAAAAATATTCAGCGTAAATTTTTTTGTGGGGTGAGCCACTACTATCTGGAATGCTACATGGTAAGGAAGACGAGGTTTTAAGTCAGTTGTATCCAACATGATTGTACCCAGATTACAATTCTCGGTAGATCGTAAAGAGGCTAACAAAGATTTCCTCTGGGAAGGACAGCTTTAGAGGACCTCCAAAGCAGACATCGCACAAGGGGTTTGAGAAAAATCCTCTACCACAAAATAGTTTTGGGAAGCCCTTGCATTTGGGTTGTGAGAAGATTTCTTGAACACACCTTTTGGCATGCGTGTCATTTTTTCGCCCAAAGTATTCTCAATCTGGAGAGGAAGAGATGGGAGTTTGGCTTCTTTTCCCTTCTCAAAAGTGCTTGGTTTACTGTAGTCATGCGCTCTAGTCAATATAAAAGCATCACCCTTCATCATATACACATTCGCAGATGCGGGATTGTTTGAAAATGGAGAGGGTCCTTGACTGCCCCCTTCCATGCTTGTAGAGGCTTGGGTTAGGTTTTGCCCATATTGAAATGGATTGGTTAACACGGCAGGATGTTGATGTGTCACAAAATTTTGGGCCTCTGCAAGCTGAGGACATTGGTGAGTCGGGTGGTCTTCCACGCATAGGTTGCACGGATACCTTGCCTTCCATTTCTTAGTGTTTCCCATGCCAACATTATTAGTGGGTTTCTTATTCCCCTTACCCTTCTTTCATTGTTTTTTCTTTCCTTCAGGATACTGGGTGGCCTTTGTATTTGTTGATTGCACTGTGTGTACATCTGACGTTTGGGTAGGGGAAGCAACCAAAACAGTAGTTTGGCTAGCCGCTGTGTGTTGTATAGACAATTGTTGCAATTGCTTTGTCAGTTGCTTAGCGGGCTTTGTTTGTGCTGAACCAACAATACCATAAGCATGTGGTCCATCTCTCTGTCTGGTTTTATCAAGTATTGAGAGTGGCGCATCTGGCAAGATCTCGTATAACAAACTGGACTGAGAATAGATTAGCTCAAGATGTTGAGCTCTCATGATGGTGTCTTCTTTGGAAAACACTCACGACATCGCGACGTCTTTGGATAACTGAGGGACCAAAGACTTAAGGAACCACTCGAGAAGGAATGCTGGTGGGATTTGCACCTTAATTAAAATCTTCCGGTGTCTCCATTCTCAGATGTGATCAGAGATATGGTCCGCTTTTGTCTGTGTAAAATTGGCTAGCAATTATGTGCTAGTGTTGTATCTCACAGGTAATTGGAAATGGTTTAGGAAAGCCATTGCCAATTCGGTGAAGGAAGAGTATCTGGAGTGGTCGAGCTCAATGTACCATTTCACGACACTCCCAATGAGAGTACGTTGAAACAGTCGCAACTATACGGAGTCATCTTTCAATGAGTTAGACGAGAAACAAATATGGAAGGTGGTCACATGATCTCTTGGATCTTCGTTAGTCTTGGCCTCAAACTTTGGTATGTCCGAAGGCAACTTCATCAGCATAGGGGGCCAATGCGGATCATGACAGATAGGGTCATTCAACAACCTTGTTAAGTTTGGAAAATGAAAGGTTTCCAGGAAAGGTAGTTTGGATTGTTGGTGATAACCATGGAAAAAGGGACTTGGATTTTGACTGGCACCAAGTTGCCAGGAAAAGTCCAGCTGTTGGCCTGGGTTCTGGTAAAAACCATGGCCATGAACAGCGTACGGATTTTGTGTGTGAGGAGACATCATTGACTGATTCCCAAAATAGGACGTAGATGGTTGGGCATGCATTACATTCAGAGGACTTTGGGAAGGGTTGCCCCATGCCAATCCCATGGGGATAGGCATAGCACCTTGTCCGGGGTTCCATTGGTTGTGAAAAGAATTGCCCCATATTGACATTCCTAATGAGGGAACTGATCCCTGCCAAGAATTCCAAGGCCCTGATGTGGAAGAAGTTCCTAGGTTTGCCCCCTGTGCAAGAATAATACCCTGCATAGGAACAGGTTGTCCATAACTGGAATTGCCCCTAGTCGAGAAAGTAGCTGACGAGAAAGTGTTGTTACCAAATGCACCGAGCAAAGAAAATGGTGTTGAACATACCTACATATTATGAGAATGTGGTCCTTGACTCCCTACTCTAAATAAACTATGGTGTGTGGGTGGCCCGACGGATTTCTGGTGGGTGCCACGGAGCGAAGGGGACGAAGGAGGTATATGACCAACCCCATAAGTAAAAGCATTAAAAGGAGATGAAGTTCCCCCATGTGTCCTTGCAGAGGAGAATTAGAGCTTCCTTCCCCAGACCTAAAGTCTGTGAAGTGGAGTAGGAAAGTACATGACTTGTACCTGAGCTAGGCATCTCGTATGAGAATGGAGGGCCTGTCGCACTTGGTGTGAAAGGGGTTGTGGCCACCGCCATAGACGGGATTGGACCACTGTTCAAGGTAGAGGTTGTCGAGACCATGGTGGCTCAGACTGATGACAGTGGGTTAGGAGGTGAAAAAAACCCTGTGGTGACAACCGTAGTGGGAATTGAAGAATTCCCAGAAGAAGTGACAACATTTGTTTCCATTGTTGCGTGCGACACTGTCTGGCACTCGTAAGGGTGAATCAGTACGATGATGGGTGTCGATTGATTAGTGGTTGGAGTTTTGGATGGACCAAGAGATTTCTCTCCCAATTCTAAAATGGTTGTTTCCTCTGAATGTTGGTCGGGTACAATTTCTTGTGACCCGGTCGCTTCAAAAGACCCTTGTTGGTCTAGCTTTCGCCTTAGTGGTGGCAGAGGTGGCTCCAGTGTAACTAGTTATAGGCACATAATCCTTTGTGACCGGAAGAGATCGTGATCCTCCACTATGTGAGAATATCAAAGACACACTAAGGCTTTCTATTCATTCAAAAAACAACACACACTAAAAAGGTCCCTCCAAGATAAAACAAGCAAACACTAAACAAGTCAGAAGAACAGTTACAACAACCAACACTAGAGAAACTTACCGGTGCAAGTGAAACTCGAACACAGAAGCACCCTCAGGGTATACTCTACAAAGTATGACCCGATTTCTATCCTAGGTACCGTGGTATACCCCCACAGTCACCTGTGTATGTCTCTAAAAAGATAGGCAACTAGGTTTCCAGCGCGCGAATAGTCACCAGGAGGGTACAGTCGAAATTCGGGTAGACCACAATGAGCAGGGTATCGAGCCTAAAACCTATCAAGGGTATCGAAGGAAAGTGGTCCGAAAGAAAACTGAGGACCTTGAAAGGATTCAAGACCCACGAAGCTCCGTGGCAAATGCAATCGACGGAATCCCAAGACAATCCCTCTATATGTGTTCTCGACTATGATTGGTCCAACTTTGGAGGGGTTATCTCTACTACCTTTATGCACCCAACCTCATGTTTAGCCCCTATGTTAGAGGGGGGTCCAAGATAACTTTCATGATACTAGAATTTGACACTCCCTAACTCACACTCCAATGTTTGATTTAATGGCCTTGAAGAGTTTCCTCTCCAACCTAATTCAAGGCCCTAACCCTAAACTAGTTGGTTGACCCTAAAAACATAAAAAGTCTAATGAGTTTTAGATTTAGAGTTAATTTTATGGCTTGTCTTAAGTCAAAGGTTATGAAAGTGAAACTAGTGATGTTTGAAAGATGAAAGAAAAATAAACAGAAAGCTTGAAACAAAATAACTTCACTTGACTCAAATATTAAACAACTTTTCAAACTAAAAATTTTCTAAGATCTCTGAACAACAAACTCAAAGCAAGATTTCACTCAACTACAAGCTACTTATGATCTAAGTAAACTGTCAAAAACTTGTTGGTTGTGGAGCCTGATTATCTTCCTGATTCATAGGTCCTTGCTTTCAACCGTGTTTATACCCCATGAAGTATTTACACCCCATAAGTATGTACACTCTTCCACGTGGGGGAGTGCAGAGGGGGGTAACCCCTTTTCGGGGTCCGGGGGGCCTATCCCCCCGGTTGGGGGGTCTAGGGGCAAGCGGGCCCCTAGTGGGGGTTCGGGGGCGAAACCCCCGAAGAAAAAATTGCCTTGTAAAAGTATATTGTAATTTCATTGTAAATCTGGACCGTTCATTATAAGGTCGCAGATCTAACGGTAGAGATTATGTTAGGGTTTTTTTCCCTAGAAGGCAACCC
>SNQJ01S0165986.1:6499-17479 GCA_010110895.2 Picea sitchensis | reverse complement strand
TTGTTGTTCTTATATCATTTCAATTCTATTGTGGTGATTGTTCTAGTTATATCGTTGTTATTCTGTCATTTCTCGCATTTTATTTATGTTCTGCATACTTTTTATATCTAGTATATTACATTTTATTTCCATTAAATGAATATAAAAATAATATTATAAAGTAGCAATGTATGGTACCATTTTTATAGGTTTTGAGGATTTAACAATTTTAGGAATTCTATGATATAACCTGCAGAATATGTTGGTGAAATTAGGAATTGTTTCACCATTATTCCTTCTCAAGTTGTTGAAACTAGTGATGAAATACTTGTAATATTTCTTGACCCCTGATTCTTTAAGGAAATTATCATGAAATTAGGTTGAATGCTTTAGAGAACCAATTAGAATCTTCATAAACCATTTCCTAGCTTCGTGAGAAAGCATTCTAGAGAAACCATCATCATCTTCCACATACAAGTCGTCTGTGTAATCCTAGAAAGAAGAAATGTGATATTTTTTGATAATACAGTTATCCCCATTTAATCTTGGTAAAACTTTGAGGTAGCCATCAAGTAGGTCCCCATGGTTTTCTAGGGGGTAGGACCAATGGTTTAAGCCTATCCATTATCTAGGGATGAAGAGGGATCTGGAAAACCATATGAGGGAATAGGGATTGTATATACAAATGGGGAGGATCCCAAAATAATGATTAAGACCCTAAGGGTTTGAATAATTGGAGTGATAATATGGCCCAAAAATATGGGGATTTTGCAAGGTCAACAAATGAACATATGGGACTTGGATTATTCTTCTTCCCAAGTGGGGTTTTATAAGAGAATAGGGTGTTCAATTTTTTAAATTGGTTAAAAAAGGAATGTCTCTTGAAAAATATATTAGGGGTGGGACTGTTACACATTATTTTGGTCATATTGGTGATCCATTGACAAACATGTGTTAATGTTCCCAAAAGAGCCTATCTTCATGAGAAAGGTGATTGACTTCTTCTTATCAAAAACCCTATTAAGGAAGGTCGTCGCAGGATGCATCATAAGCAAGGTGCGACAATTCCTGGTCATTGCACTCTGCCCTAAAACTGGTTTGCGATGTCTCTGCAGGCTGCTATACAGCTAGGGTGCGATGATGTCAAAAGGCTAAGAAAAGGTCAAACTTCATGAAAGTTATAGAAGGGGATATTCTAGAAGATGAGGTGGCATCTATATGGTTGGTATCCTACTTGCTTCTGTGATTTGGTGGTATCATCCTAATCTCTTCAACCATATCTCTTTCCCCTATATAAAGAGGGATTTATAAGGTTAATGAAGGTTTATTCATGCAAGATTAATATTGAATAGGCTAAGAATTGGATGAGGAATTCTACTTCAGTCCATACTTGAGGGCTTCATGTTAGTTTATCAAGTCATTGTGGATTTTCTTGATTCAAGGTTGGAGCAAGTGTGTGTGTTGGAGAAAAGGGTCATCGGAAGGGGACCTTGCAACATCAAGGATTTGGTTGTAATCTCCAATTTCATTATTATATAATACAGTGATATGTTTCTTTCCCATAAAACTCATCTCGTTTTATTGTATGATTCCTTGATCACATACATAGGTTCTCTTTGAGTGTGCTATATTACTTTAACTTTGGTTGGCTTATGTTCCCTTACAGATACAATATCACAGGAGCATTGGAGTGGAGCTAGGATGACAATGAAAAGAGAAAGCGATATTTAAACGGTATGTTTCCCATCTCTTGCTAGATAGTAAACTCAATGATTAGAGCTTAGGGAAAGCGTCATGTTCTATTCTGTTTTGTTCTAGATCTAGGTGGATCTAGGGAGATTTGTTTATGTCTTCATTTACCGATAAGTCCCGTAACAAGGACAATAAAGGTCATATGATTATACATTTGTTCCTATGATATCCCTGAGATATGGAAATGTATCATAGAAATATAAATGCACTTAGATACAACAATGGATAATGGAATAGTAAAATCTGGTTTCTTACCTACAAATGGGACTAGACGCCTTTGTCTTTGTTTCCAAAAATATTCTAGATTTAATACTAGAGAGAACAAACCTCCTTTGGAATTGGATCTTGTGAAATTATCTAGAATCCATCTCCTTGAGGTGAATACTTTCCCTTGTGGAGTTTCCATTTTTGTGGAGTTAGCTTTCGAACCACTCTTTGAATTTTTTAGAGAGAGAAATAAAATTATATCTATGGAAGGTGGTAATTGATCCAATAAATAGACCCATTCAGAAACATTATGCACAAATATCATCTATAAATTTGTTTCCTCTCCAACTAGAGAACAAATTATGTCATATAATAAGATAGGTCCTTAGCAATGGAACAAGTTCCTATATTTTCCCTGAAGTTGTCCCATGTATCTCACACAGTGGCTAAATTCCAAGGCATACTGTGTAGTAAGTACCTTTCTACGCCACTCTATTCATTAGAGCTATTTCTCTAGCTAGAGGAATGGTACCATCATTTTTTTCTAAGGAAATATTCCTTGTCTAACACTCAAAGAAAACATGTTTATTAGATGAAGCTCCAACTATATTTATAATTTAAAGAAAAAAATTCATGGAGTCAATATCTACTATGGATTTTGAACAGGAATAAAGTCTTGGGTTTTAGTTAGATAAATTTCAAAAGGGAGCCAACTAGCGGGGGGGGTTTGAAAAATTTCATCCATGGGAACAATCTTGTAAACTATGGGCACTGATATCTAGTTAATCTACAAAAAAAACTCAAAGAAAACAAATATGAGCTTGGGAGGAGGTAGAACTACTTTCCTAGAACATATTTATCATAAAGGAAACTAATGGGAAAGGAAATCACATATCCATTATCTTACTCAACATAATATAAGATGGAAAATGAAGAAGATAACCACAACATAAATTAATTTCATTAATTCCAAACCAAAGGCTACAACCTCGGTCATAATTTCATAATGAATCCAATAGTTTGATAAACAAAAACTAGTTTCAATCTTAGGGACTATATAAGTTTTAGATATAAAAAAACCATTATATTAGTAAAAAAAATCACCATGGGTTGGGATTACAAAGAAAACTATCCTAGGATTTCTTGTTCTCCTCTACAAAACCTGCTACTAAAAGAATGCTTACAATCAAAATGAGAATGAAGGAGAACAAAAGTGGAAGGAGGAGAAATTTATCTAATATTACAAAATATGATGCTCCATATAGATATTTGGTTTCTATTAATTTTAGTCTCAGTTTCACCCTCTTTAACTACAAAAAATTAAGATCTAGAGTGAATAAACTCCCTTGTAAAAACAAAAAATTAAGATCTAGAGTGAATAAACTCCCTTGTAAAAGAATCAAATATTTTTACTTATACATTGTTGGGGAAAAAACATCATCAATATTTGGTTTTGAAGGCAATCTTGAGCCCAATTAATTTTATTAAATTCCCACCCCATGGTATTTTAAGCCAAACTCCACCACGGCCATGCTTAGGGGGCCCACACTTCCTCTCCTAACTCTGCAAAATAAGAGGTATGTATCAAGGTGCAAAATGCCAATTTTGAGGACAAGCCATTTTTGGAAGGTAGAGCTTAATAAGGAAAAAGACAGCTGGCAGGAAAAGCAATATGTGAGAGGAAAATCCGCATGAAAAAGAAGAGAGCATGAAAGGCACACATGCGAGAAAACATAACCTTGTTAGGGTTAGGGGTTTTGTAAGAGATTTTAACAATTGGTGAGCTGAGAATTAGTATAAATAAATACCTAGGAGGTCTAGGTCAGGGGATTCATGGTTGGTCAGTCAATTTTTGGATGTTATTATTGTTTACTCAGTTTTGTAATGTTAGATGAAGGGAATTGTTATAAGATATAATACCAATTATGTAAGTGGTTGAGTTGTAGGAGAGTCAAGCCACTAGATCCTAAGGGTTAGATCGTAGGTTGAGGGGCCTAGTGTGATCTAGTCAGCCTCACAGGGATCATGGAATATGTTTTGATCATATGATCATAATTATAGTGTGTGTGGCACCATATATTACAGAACCATAATAAAATATCCTAAGATCCAGATATTTGTGGACATATCCAAGAAGGGGGTGAACCATGGTAATATATGTGCTATGTGATGTGATTGATTGCATGTTTTACTTCTACAAGTAGTTGGATTATGAATGGATGAATGGATAACTCTATGAGATATTTTATATGTTATATCTGGTAGAATGCATGCATAGATTTAGCAGATGAATGAATATTAAGAATAATAGAAAGAGAAATCAGATCAAGGCCTAAGAAGAGTAAATACAATCCCATATCCCCACTCTTTCCTAGACTGCAAGCATATGAGCATTGCAGTCACCCATAGAACTATCTCGGTTGAGACTGCATAGTACACTCTGTGTGTTGCATTGCCTTCTGGTTTACCAGGAGGACCGATAGTTTTAGAGGGATTTGATTGAAGCTTGTTTATATTTGAACCTGGGTCGGCCCAAGAAGTAGGGAGAGAGAGTAGTAACCAACAAATGGTTCTGTTGCCAGCAGGAATTGCATGGGATTGAGTGAGTGGGATTCATGAAAGAATCACATAGAAAATGAACATATAGAAGGGAATGTTCAAACCGTGGAATCCAATGAAGGAAGTGATCAAAATCTAGTTGAAAACAAAGGATATCGAGTTTGTGTAGAAAGACAAAAGAAACCCTAAAATAACACCGCGCAAATATCTGGACAAGTACATGTTTAGTGAATTGCATGAAGTATTTTTATGTAATTTCCTGCATGTGTTGCAGGAGTGGCTATTGAGGTTTAAATAAAAACACCCTACAAATTGAATAAGACAGATCAAGTGGAATCATGTGGAGATCGTGCAGTTACAACAAGTTAACAATACATTCACATGCGAAGTAGATTTCTGGCTAGACAGTATTGTTGCGGGATTTATCATGGAATTTGTAGTAGATACTATGAAGTCTTACAACGAAACAAAGAAAGAGTTATTGAAGGGACCCAGAGGTAGGTATATCATACCGATGTATAATTCCATCAAGATCTTACTATATAACAAAGGTATGATGATTATGGCATCAGACAACTAAACTTCCCTGCGTGTATGGGGGAAGGGGGGAAGCACTAACAAGAGCTGGAGAAATGGAGGAATATATGGATAAAGGAAAGAAGGAGGAGGCCTTGGACCCAATCATGATGGAGGAAGATCATATCAAGTAGATCATGGCAACAACTGGAAAAACGCGCAGTGGATTACCCTGCCAATATAAGATGAATAATAAGAAGAGAGCCATATCAGAGAGAGGGGGATTGGAAAGTGATGAAGAAGAGGTAGAGGATCTATGTGTTATGGAATAGATTGAGGAAATCCTGCGTGAAACATATGAAAGAAAGATGAGAGGTCCAAGGGAAAGAACAGAAGGAAAAACTCCTATCCATGTCAGTGTTAGTGTGGAACCCATAAACCCATGAGTGACTAATACACCAAAAAGAACACCACCATTTAGACAACCGAATTTTATTGAAAGAAGGATATCAGGAAGTGCACCCAACCAAGGAGAAACAACTGGAGGAGCCATTTCAGGAATTAGTAATCAAGTATCTACACTGTGTGGAGGTCATAGTTCATCACCGTTCAAGATGGCGGGACATGATCCCACCATCAGGTTACCTGAATTCAAGGGAGAAGCATCAGAGGATCCTAAAAAACACTTGTTTATTTGTGAGAATATTTGGGAAGAAAATAAGATCATAGATGAGTAGACAAAACTTGTGTAGTTAGATATCACGCTAAAATATCATGCACTAGACGGGTACATGAGATTAGTTGTAAACAATCCACCATGAACAACAAGATGATTGCATATGTCAAGAAGCTACTGATAAACGAATTTCAGAAGCCTAGTTCAGAATATCAGTACATGAATGAGATGATTGATATCAAATAGAAACTAGGAAATTCTGATTGGGATATTGATCAGAGATTCAAACGATTGAAGGTAAAATTGAAGTATGTCATGAAGAATATGCAACATAGACATATCTTTGTGAATTCACTTCTACACACCTGAAATACCCTTTAATGTAGCAAAAGTTTCAAACACAGGAAGAGGCTCTAGAGGCATCCCTACAACTTGAAGAGAACCAGCATCAGAACACATATTTAGCAATAGAGGAGATGAAGGAGGATCTGAAGAACCTCACATTTCAACTAAACCAAAATAGGGGCAAAGAGAAAAGAGAATTTGTTTGGTGTACCACATGTAGGACGAAAGGACACCACAAGAATGAGTGCCCAAATTTTGCGCAGTACATGGAAATAGGGCTACCAAACCCTTTTCCAATAGGAGGACCATGGTGAAAGATATGTAAAACACATGAAAATGATCCATATCATTGTCCAATGAAGCAAAAGTATCAGACAATACCCAAGAGTTCATATTGAAAATTTTCCAAATCAGTGGGTCATGATGACAAAGATTGTAGGACAATGGACTTGATGTGGGAAATAACGTCAGACACATATAGGGTAGAGGAATAAATGATGACAGGGAAAGATGCACCTCAGTTTAACTAGGTACCACCCCCATACAACACTGCACAACAACAATAAAACACTGCACAACCTTAGTATAATAATGCAAAACCACAATATAACCCCACGCAGTACAATCAGGTACCTCAATACAATGCATCAAGAGGAGATCGAGGTGGATAAAGAGGTGGAGGACAAGGTGGAGGAGTATTTGGAAGAGGCATAGGTCCAGTAGTGTTCCATAAATTCTAACAACCAAGACACTATGCAAGGGAATTTCCATTTCCACCTATGACATGAATGTATTGTCACACAACAGACCATGATACAGAGGAATGCCCAATACTTTTGGGGAAGATTCAAGAAAAATGGAGTTAGAACAATCATAATTTCCAGTGTATATCTACAAAAGCCAGGGATGATGTAATAAATATCAACATAGTTATGCATAAAGGAGCTAAGACATGAGTTGATGTAGTACGATAGGATCCAGAACAACACCAATGGGTGAAGAAGAATATTGAACCACAGAAACAGTTTGATACAGGGAAAGAAAAAGAAATATTCGAGAAAAGACAGGATTTCCTCAAGAAATATGTTGTTTCTACATCTGTCACACAGCATAATCAAGCCATACCCACGTATGAACTATCACCAACAATGGACCACACCAGTGAAGTACACCTTGGAGACCAAGTAAGTAATATCAGAACTTTTCTGCACTCCTGTGTTTAGTTTTTCAAATATCCATCATCTGTTACAATCTTACATAATCTGCTAGATATATGTAACACAAACACTAAGGGGAAATGAGAACAGAGAACAGTCAATCACCTCCATGCAAGAAGGAGGATAAGAAAATAATTTAGATTGAATGCCAACATTGGATATTTCAATTTGGGGGACATCATACTATATTTAGGATTTGATATAAATGTGTTACCCAAGAAGCCATGGAAGTGTATGGGAGAACCCACACTAGGCTATTCACATGTCCAGTTGAAGCTAGCAAGCCAACACAAATTTCTACTAATCATAAGTATTAAGGGTGTGACATTAGATCTGGATGGAGTACGCACTAAGGCATACTTTGAAGTAATAAAAATAGTGGATGGAACAACACCTTATCCAACATTTCTTGGGATGGATTGGGAATTTGATAACCCAGCCATAATCAACTTGAATATCAGGAAGATGAAATTTGAATCAGGAGAATACATAGTCATTGCGCCAATAGATCCATCAAAGGGAGAAAGTTTTGTAGAACCCACTTGCTTAAATCAAGAGGAAATCAACCAGTTATACAGAACCACCACGCGTGAAGAAGAATATGTCAAACCAACTGTAGATGGAGTAATCAGTTGGAGGAGCATCACATCATGTGCTTGTGACTCAAATATAAGGTTGGAAAATTGGCAGGAAATATTAGATGAAGTATCCACAAGAAGGTGTGCAATAATAGACCGTGCAGTAAGATGGGTGGGTACAGAGATAAGAGAAGCTCCCATTTTTCATGGGGTGAATGAATTAGAAGAATTAATAAAAAGATACGAAGATGAAGTGTTAGAGAATCATAGGCTCTTAGACCTATACATTACACTGAAGGAAACACTTGCAAGATGGTGGGGTGCACACAAAGAAATAGTTAAGGACTGGTACCAATGTAAGCAACTACTGCGCATTAGATTTGGCGTAGAGTAGGGAAGGAATGAGATGCAGAGACATGATTGATAGGGGACACCAGTGGAACACTTGGAGAAGTGAAGAACACTATGGAGGATGAAACCACCAGAGGAATGGCCTCATCACTTCATCCACACATTGGAAGGAATTATAGAAAACTAGTACGTAGACCAGGAATTGCGTAGAGGAACTCAAGAATGGACAACATTACAACATAATTTAACAGTCACTTTCTAGTTTGAACATGAGAAACCCAACATGGATTTAACACTCAAAAAAATAAGAGTGGTAATATTTGTTGATGAACTAGAGGTTGAACTCATGACATAGTATCAACAATAGAATAGACATACAGTCAAAGAACAATTGTCATGCTACCATGTGCAGGAAGAAGTACTAGATGATGATGAACCACATAATATTCATATTACAAAAGTTGAAGGTGAAAGAGAGGTGGAATTTACATCTATGGAATCAAAAGTTTTTGCTGCACCAATCAAGGTGAAGAAATTCAAAATTGGGACAACTAATAATCCCAAAATGGCCAGCATTGGAGACTACTAGGATGAACAAATAGTGGAATGAATAACATAGTTACTGCACAAGTACAACGACCTATTCCCAATAACATTTACAGATATGAAAGGAATAACAGGAGAGCTAGGAGAGATGAATATACCTCTCAAACCTGAGGCAATATTTGTCAGACAGATATTGTATAGATTAAATCCAATATATAAATAGAAGGTTAAAGCAAAAATTGACAGAATGCTAGAAGTTGGTATCATAGAACCAGTGGAGGAATCTGATTGGATAATCCCTATGGTAGTTCAAGAGAAGAAACAAGGGGGGATAAGGATTTGTGTAGACCTAAGGAAACTGAATGATGCTTGCCTACATGACCCTTTTCCCACCCCTTTCACACATGAGGTATTAGAGAATGTAGGAGGCCACAAATCATACTTGCTTACAGATGGATTCTCAGGTTACCATCAGATCAAGATATCCCTAGAAGATAGGTAAAATACCACTTTTTCCATAGAATGGGGATCCTACCAGTACACAATCATGCCTTTTGGACTGAAGAATGCACCAGCTATATTTTCAAGGGTTGTAATAGTTTCTTTTAATAAGTTCATACGTTAGTTTTTAGAAGTGTATCTAGATGATTGGATCATATATAGCCCATTAAAATACCATGTGGAAGTGTTAAGGCTGATGTTGGAAAGATGCAGGCAATGCCAGATATCATTGAATATCAAGAAGTGCATTTTTGGGACACCTTTTGGAATATTGTTGCGACATATAGTCTGTAAACAAGGGTTATTGGTGGATCCTTATAAGATTGCAGTCATTGTTAATTTACCACCACCAAAATCAGTGCGCCATTTGAGAGAAGCATTGGGACATATAGGCTACTACATAAACTTTATAAAAGGGTATGCATAGATCACCCCGCCAATGGAGAAATTGTTCAAGAACGATAGTAAATTTCAGTGGAATGAGGACTGTCAACAAGGTTTGGACATTCTAAAAGAAAGAATGGTCACAACACATATTCTAGTATTTCCATATTGGGAGAATACATTCCATGTGCATGTAGATGCATCATCTATAACACTTGGAGCAATTATGGTGCAACCAGGAGCAAGGGATTTGGATCATCCTATAGCATTTGCTAGCAGAAAACTGTTATAATCAAATCATAACTACAATACTACAAAAAGAGAAGGCCTAGCTATGTTCTATGCACTTAATAAGTTCAAACATTACTTACTGGGAAACCACTTTAAGATATTCATAGATCATTCATCCCTTAAATACCTAGTCAACAAGCCAATGTTGGGGGGAGGATCTATAGATGGCTACTATTATCTTAGGAATTTGACTTTGAAGTAATAGACAAACCAGGGAAGTTGAATGTAGGACCAAATCACTTGTCAAGGGTAAACAATGGAGAAGAACCTACTAAATTCGAAGAAAAATTCCATGATGCGCAGTTATTTTCAGTCCAAGCAGTTGATGAATATTTTGCTGAAATCATTTGGAAGACATTATGCAGGAAAATAAACCACGCAGAAGGTATTGTGTGCAGGACTATGGTGGAAAAAAATTCACAGAGATGCTAAGGAATATTTCCAGAGACGTGATGTCTGTCAAAGGGTTGGTAAACCTAATAGTGTCAGTGTTTCATGGAAACCAGCATAGGAAACCTAGCTAAAGAATACACAAACAAATCTTATCAAGAAAAGGAAGAGATACAATATGAAGAATGAGAATCAATGTATATTATGATCTATCCAATGAGTGAGTGATATTCACTCATATAGGAAATGGCATCCTTCTTAGGAATGCATGCATAATAGTGATGGTATAAAATTAGAAAGCCTAAAATAGAACTAGTCATTTAACTCCCACTGAACTAGTGTTTCAAAAATAGAAATTTCTCCAACAAACACCCTAAACATCACTATGGAGTAAAAAATGAGTCCCGACTACTAGGCCATATTAGGTACTCATGTAAAATGCAACTAATGAAAACTGACTAAAGTTGAGGAAAGAAGGAAAACCACATGGGAACCCCCCCCCCTCAAAAGATAGTGCATCAAAAGAAGAAAATACAGCTGCTAGGAAACTATGTTCTTCACTGCAAGACGATCCCACAAACTCTAAAATTTCTGCTCACTGAAATTATTCGTGAAGATGTAAAAATATTTATGGATCTGATGAAGTCCTTTGGAAACCTATCTAGCCTTGTACCTCTTCATCCTGTGG
>SNQJ01S0165985.1:0-21028 GCA_010110895.2 Picea sitchensis | reverse complement strand
CCTATCTAGATCATTTTAACATTATGAGCATATAGACATCAAAAATAAAGATTGGTTTCCTTTAGGCCGTGCGGTTTTGGGGATTACTCTCCCAAGGTGCCGGTCACATTAGCTTATTAGATATGAAAAGAAAAACTTGGAAAAAAAAGAAACCACTTACAATGGCCAAGGTGGAGGCAAGCCTACCATTGTTGGCCAAAGAGGGTTATTGATAACTTAATTAATTATTAGAATGAAGCAAAGAATAAATGAAATACTTTGAAATGAAAGCAAACTATCCTAGCCTTACGATATTGGGGACGTCTCCCCAAGGTGTAGGCAACTATCTATGTTAGTTTGTTATTATTTACACCAAGAATGAATGAAATAATGAAGAAAAATGAGATTTACAAGGAGAAGAGTTGAGGGAAAGTTACCCAACCAAGAAATGGCTGTTTGGAAAGTCTTCTAAGTAGTTTTGAGCAACATCTCCCCTTAGATCTGGGAAGAACCTGTGATGTCCCGTCCCCAAGATTAGGCCAGCAGGGAGTGACTTAGTAGTCTATATATTCCCGTAGACTATAGTCAGGCACAAACAGGGAACCAGATGGAGAAATAAGGATGAAATAAGGCTAAACGATAAATTAAGCCTAAATACTTAGGAAAAGTCACTTAAGCCTAAGTCAACGCAGAATTAGAACGAAAAGGTGATAAGGGGGGCGACTTAATTGACAAATAATTCACTTAGGAGGAAAGGCGCCTAGGTTAAGTGATGTCAACAAAGAATTAGGTCGGGAAAGATTAGGCCAGTAGGAGTGACTTAGTAGTCTATATATTCCCCGTAGACTATAGTCAGGCACAAACAGGAACCAGATGGAGAAATAAGGATGAAATAAGGCTAAACGATAAATTCATCAAATACTCTCAGGGAAAAGTCACTAAGCCTAAGTCAACCAAGAATTAGAACGAAAAGGTGATAAGGGGCGACTTAATTGACAAATAATTCCACTTAGGAGGAAAGGCGCCTAGGTTAAGTGATGTCAACAAAGAATTAGGTCGGGAAAGATAAAGAGAGGAATTTGACCTAATTCCTCATTATGCATGATTACGATTTGATGTTGAGAGCTCTGAGGGTGAGGAGAGTCGACCTTACTGTTTTCAGGATTTCTGGAGGAAACCACCACCATTGGATCGGTTTCGGTGTTGAGAGACACACCCCAGCCCATCCGAGATACCATTCAGGTAAGCTCACTGTTCTTTCAGGAGAGATTATTGTGGAGGGCGCAGCTCAGACAAGGAGGGCGCAAGCCATTTTGGAGATTCCGATCTGAAGGAGACCGTGGTCCTGATTGCAGATTCATTCCGACCCAGCAGAGATCCAGCCAGGCGCTCCATTGAGCCATTCATCATCAGATTCCGACGGTGGAATCTACATCGACCCCTACAGTCATTTAGGGCACAGTGATTCCGAACCGACGTTTGGCATTGCATGCAGGGGGTTTCCTATCAGATCCAGCCAAACCCTTCCGACCCATTACATCATTGGACGACGATCGTTTTGAGCTATATTGCATCAAGATTTCGACGGTGGAATCCATTGGGGCACATTCCGTGTCCAAGGAGGGGCGCAAACTCTGGGGGTCCAGATCTAGAGCCGTAGAGATCCGATCGGAGTTCCGTCAGGCATTATTTCCAGTAGAGGCCAGGCGCATTGATTGGAGCAGTTTCGAGATCATTCCGACAGTGGAGTCTTATTTCGAGTCTTCCAGCTGGTAGCGGTTACAGCCCAGATCGCTTATTTTGCCTATCTATCCAAAAGCATGCAGCAGATCTGCTGTCTCTTTGCGGTCACGGGTATTTCTTTGTTATTTATTTGTTTTCGAGTACAGATCTCACGAGATCTGAATCGGACGCTCCAGACTCATATTTCAGTAGGTGATTTGTATTCCTACGCATGCACTATTATTATTCATGATATTGAGCCGTTGTCCTTATATACCTTTTGCTTGCGTCTTTTATGATTGTTAAACCTTTATTATGCAACATGCACTAGTAATAACTGACATGCAACCATAATAACCACATGCAAACACAATAACCGAAGAACATCTCAATCACCAGCAAACGCGCATCCAAAACCCCCAGTGCATTAGATCTACACGTCAGAGCAGTAGAACAGTAGCCAATCTTGATCAGCCGGATCGAGGATATTTCAGTGGTATCATTTAGTCCTGCCAGCGTAAGGACTAAAGACCATGAATCCAGCAGAGAACCAGATGGCTGTGAGCATGAAGGTGACGAATATGTCACGCACAATCGGCGAAAGGGAAGAAGGGACAGACCTAACTTCCCGCCTTCCCCTCCCAGTTCAGAGGAAGAGGAGGAGTGCACTCAGAGAAGCAGAGCGACGAGCAGAGCGCGAGAGGCTGAGCGCGAAGCAGAGAAGAAGCTAGGGTGAGCCAGGTATGAGCGACCAGAGGGCAGTGGTAAGGCCCCAGCAGATCCAGACGTATTCACGCAGATGATCAGTGACATGCTAGGTAGTCAGCGTACCATGTCCCAGCTCCTAGTCTAGGTACAGATAGATCTGCCGATGATAGCGTTCACTCAAGGCCTACATGCAGTGCATGGGAACTCAAGGGGTAGTAGCTCCCAGTCACCCACTCGCACGTATTCCTCCGCGAGTAGGATCAATGTCCATTATTTTCCAGTTTCCAGAGGGCAGCCCCTGCAGCAGCACAGATACTGGATAGCACAGAGGTCGGCCACACGCAGAGGACATTGCAGCATCGGAGAGAGTATACCTGGGTCGTGACTTCCAGCAGGACATGACTTCTAGTCGAGTATTGTGGACTCAGACTCAGGAACTGTCCCAGAGAGACAGAGGGGAGGGTAGCAGCAACAACAGCAGGGACATAACCTCGATTTATCCGTGTTGGTAAACTCACCATACCTTCTTTGACGGGTCATCCAGATGCACCGCCAGAGCTGGGTACAGAAACTGGACACCTGGCCACAAGCTCACCCAGATGACAGAGGCAGAGGCCAACAGTTTCGCCACCCTGCCACTTCTGAGGGTGAGGCACAGGAGTGGTGGTATCATGGATTGGTGACATTGCTCACGATCACATCACCCTACAGAGTTCACTGATAGACTCATGGATAGATTTGACATGAGGGATCCAGAGTTCCATTTCAAAGATTTAGCCCAGTTGAGACAAACTGGCACAGCAGAGGCATTCATTTGAGAGTTTCAGAGAGTAGCAGTGACAGTGACACATATATGAGCCTTGTTTGGTCATTCTATTCACCGAAGGGTTCACAGAACCTTGAGAGGTTGGGTATACCGCCCTCATTCTTGCAAGATGCCATCCGATTTGACTAGAGATTTGGTGGATCGGTGCCGAAGACTAAACCCCTTCTACTCAAACCCTTTGTACCGCAGAGAGGTAAGGATCAGAAGAACCCTCCCAAGGAGTGGAAGGGCAAGCCCAAGTTGATGATGACACGACGGGAGTTGATGAGGAAGAGCTTTTCTTCTCCTGTAGAGACCCTCGGGTCCCCGGGCACAGATGGTTGGGGAAGGACAACCACTATATTGAGGTGGAATCAGGCAGTGAGGAGGAGGATGAGGATAGTCAGGCACCTACAGACAACGATTCAGAGAATGAGACCAAACGGTGAGCCAGAGCAGCAACCGAAGAAACTATTAGAGGTCAAGGAGGGACCAAGTTCCCAGGAGGAGGCCAAGCCTCGCAGAGAGGTGAAAGGGGAGACCATAGCAACCCTTTCCGAAGTACCCACGTACAACACTCTCAAGCTCAAGAGATTTATACAGGGGCAACGCATGACAACTAAAGTTGTCATGCGTTGCCGATGGTGTAGGCCACCACAACTTCATAGACGCATCATTGGTAGCCAGGAGGGGTTACGCACTGAGGAGTTTGAGGGATTCCATGTAGCAGTGGAAGATGGATACATGATGGCATGTTTGGACATGATCCCCGATCTAGATGTCGCTTCTGAAGTAACCACAACTGATGGACACATTTTATGTAGTTGACCCATCAGATACAGATGCCGTATTGAGCGTACAGTGGTTGTATTCATTAGGGGAGATTGCCCAACCATCGACGCCGATCTCGTGAGCTTCAGAGATTCCATTGGATTGAGAGTTGTGCTGAGAGGCATGTTCACAGGGCACCTCGGGCAGTATCGGCGAAGAGGATGGAACGCATTTTTCTCGTCATGGTGATGGCTTACGCAGAGTGTTGGATCACCTGCCAATGAAAAGACGCAGAGGGTAGGGAGCAGTACCATCCACAGATCAGAGAGAGCTACTGGGTCGTTATGAGCCAGTATTTGGACTGATACCACCAGGGAGACCACCAGGCAGAGGATTTGAGCACATGATTCAGCTAGAGGCAGGGGCTACACCAGTGATTACAACACCTTATAGACACCACAAGAAATTCAAGGACGAATTGGAGAAAGCGATCAAAGAATTGCTCGCTATGTATAAGGCAACACACCAGGCCCAGCAGGAGTCCTTTTGGCATCTTCAGTAGTACTGGTACTGAAGAAGGATGGCACATTACGGATGTATATCGATTACAGAGGCTCAACAAGAAAACGATCAAGAATCGTCATCCATTCCACGCATAGATGAGTTGATGACGAGTTACGCGTCTTCTTCAGCAAGATTGATCTACGTTCAGGGCACCATCAGATCAGCATCAGAGCAGGATATTGAGAAGACATCATTCCGATGCCATTTCGACATTTTGAGTTCTGGTCATGCCATTTGACTGACCAACGAACCAGCCACTCTTCCAGTCTGCATGAACCATATATTCCCAGAGACAGTTGAGGAAGTACCTTCTGTATTCTTCGACGATATATTGGATCTACAACAAGACATGGGATGAGCATTTGGTACATTTGGAGACGGTCTTGGATATCATGAAGACTCAGTCTTTATATGCCAAGGAGTCCAAATGTGAATTTGCGAAGGAAATACTATATTTGGGGCACATCATCAGGACAGAGTACAGGTTCATCAGGAGAAGATCAGAGCCATTATGGATACTAACGCCCAAGAATCTCACGGAGCCGAGAGGATTCTTTGGGTTATGCAGTTACTTACAGGCGGTTTGTCAAAGGCTTTTCACAGTTGTATACCCACTCACAGACTTGACAAGAAGGGTGCTTTTCATTGCACAGAGGATTCACAGCAGACCTTCAAATCAAAAATGAAGGAGGTTATGAGCACATGCCCACTTAGCCCTCCCAGACTTTTCTCAGCCGTTTGTCTTAGGGTGTGACGCATCAGGGGTGGGATTGGAGCAGTATTGATGCAGGGGGGGGCCATCCCATTGTGTTTGGAAAGAAGGTCGACGAGTCAGAGAGACTCTATCATATTTACAACAAGGAGATGCTAGTTAATCATAATGCTTAACCAAATTCAAAGATCCGGGTTGGCAAAGAAGCTTCAGAAAAGTGAAGATCGACTACAGAATGTACCAAGTATTTCCTGATCGAAAGACTACCGAGAGGCAACAAGGGTCTCAAAGATCCAAGCCTTCCACTTTGACATTGAGTATTTCAAAGGAAAAAGGAATATCGTAGCAGACGCCTTGTCCAGGACTAAGGGTGTTTGATGATGGATATCTGTACATATTGGAAATCTCAATTATTGGTGGAATACTCCAAAACAAATTTTCTTGTGAGGTAAAGGATGGGCAAGTGATTGATGATAGATACCTGGCCCTCGAATTTGACGCCATTTTCTACAAGAACCGGATTTATTTGGTTCCAGAATCCACCCCAAGGGGAAGATTCAGCGTGTCACCATTCACCAACAACAAGTAAGCATTAGGGGATACTTCCAAACCCCATAGGCGATCAGTGAGAGATTCCTGAAGGGCCTCCCAAGGATGACGCATTGAGACACATACGAAGAGGACGACCGGTCACAGAACAAGTCCGAGCGCACACATCCCCAGTGGTTATCTGCCCTCACCCATCCCGCAGGAGAGCATTCTGCTGTGGATTTCATTACGCCCCAGGCGCGTGGAAGGACCCAGACATTCAGAGTGGCTCACGTGTATTGACCAAGTTCACATTAATTCTCGCCACCCAATCGGACTACAAGGCCATACAGTAGCGAAAGAACCGTGGAGGTATTCCGCCAACGGCCACCTGTGCAGACTAGTCGTTGATAGAGATGGGCTTCATCGCCGCTATGTGAACTTTTCAGATTATGTGCACAGTTAGCCACTTTAGCACCGCCTACCACCCACGTGACTGATGGGAAGACAGAGATCGCCAACAAATGGGTGGAAGGGTATCTCGTAGCTAACTATGGGGACAATAACGACGGTTTGGGGCCGGTTACATATGGTGCATTGCTACAACACTACTTACTATATGTCCATTAGGGATGTCACCATTCAGGCATTGTACTTGGACATGCGTAACTTCCTTTTTATAGATGCTTCATCTAGACAAGCAGGTTCCCGGGACAAGGATTGATGGAGGAAAGCTCGCAGAGTCCCGCTAATCAACAAAGGAGAACTTGGGTGTCACCATAATCAATGTAAGATATACAGACGACATGAAGTTGAGCGCTAGCTTTTGAGGTAGGACACTTCGCTTTTCTCTCAAGCATGTACCATACGTGATAGTCCTCCTTGAAGAGGAGCTGAGCAGTAGAAATTGAAGCCCAAGTTCTATGGGCTATACAGAGTCATCTCTGAGGATAGGCGAGGTGGCATGAGCTAGAGCTACCGAGGGTAGCAAGATCCATAATCGCCTTTCACGCCTCTTTGCCTTAAATGCATAGTGGGGACAACAGATTAGCACTTCACAGGAGTTGCCAAATTTCGATGAGGAGGGTCACTTGGAACTAGTGCCAGAGGAGGAACTAGAGCAGAGAGAATCTAAGTTGAGAACAATGATCATCAGAGAGTGCTTGGTTCTAGGAGGGCCCTTCAAAGGGAGGATGCCACATTGGGAGGGAGAGCATATTTTACAACACACAGGATTGATGTTGCTTGAGGAAAGTAATCTCTGAAGGGAGGACTGGATGTCCTGGCCCCCAAGATTAGGCCAAGGTGGAGTGACTTAGTAGTCTATGTTCCCTGAGACTATAGTCATGTACAAATGTGGAACGATGGAGAAATAAGGAGGAATTAAAGCTAAACGACAATCCAAGCTTCCAAAATACTTAGAAAAGTCACTTAAGCCTAAGTCAACTGAGAATTAGAAACTAAAGGTGATATAAATACTTAATTGGACAACACCCACTTAGGAGGAAAGGTGCTTAGGTTAAGTGATGTCAACAAAGAATCAGATCGGGGAAGATATGTGTTGAGGAATTTGACTTAATTCCTCATTATGCATGATTATGATTTGATGTTGAGACTTCCGAGAGGAGGGGAGTCGACTCCACTGCTTTGTGGATTTCCTGGAGGAAACCACCACCATTGATCTGGCTTGCTGTTGAGAGACACACCCTAGCCCACTCCGGAGAGCTACCTCATCCGTGTGATTTCACCATTCTTTCGTGAGACATTGTGGGAGGCTAGCTCACCCAAGGAGGGCAAGCCATTTTGAGATCTCCGAGATCCTAAGTGGACTGCATCCGACAGATTCATTCCACCCAAGAGAGATCCAAATTGTATGCCTTCCATTGAGCCATTCATCATCGTGATTCCATCATGGAATCCCTGCGATCACCCCTACACCATTTAGGGCGCAATTAGTCCCTGACCGACGCTGGTATTGCATGTGGGTTTCCATCGTGATCCAACCAAACCCTTCCTACCCATTTACATCATTGGACGAGACGATCGCTTTGAACTATATAGCAGCCGATTCCGACTGTGGAATCCTTTGGGGCGCATTTCAGTGCCCAAGGAGGGGCGCCTACCCCCCATGGGTCCGGATCTAGTGTCGTAGATGTCCGTTCTGGGTTCCTTCAGATATTATTTCCAGTGCAGTAGCCATGGCGCATTGATTGGAGGAGTTTTGTGGTCATTCCGACGGTTGATTTTTGATATCCAGTTTTCCAGCTGACAGCTGTCACCGTGCTCATTCGGGATCGTTATTTTGGTCGTTTTATCCGTGCATGCAGCAGATCTTTTGTCTTCTTGCGGTCACGGGTTTTTCTTTGTTATTTGATTGTATTCCAAGACTGATCCATGAGATCCGATCAATGTGCCCAGACTCTATATCAAGAGGGACATTTGTATCTCATGCATGCACTATTATTATTCAAGATATTGAGCCGTTGTCCTTACATACCTTACATGCCTTTTATGATTGTTAAACCTTTTATTATGCAACATGCAATTTGTAATAACCAACATGCAACCATAATAACCCACATGCAAACACAATAACCAAGAACATCTCAATCACTAAATTAAACGATCTAGAAACCCCCATCAGAATGACCCACACTCAGAGAAGTAGAATAGTAGCCAATATCTTGATCAGCAGGATCGTGTGGATATTTCGTAATCCTGCAAAAACAGCAAGCAAAAGCTTTTTGGAAATGCTGCAAAACACACCTAAAATGTTACAAAAAATTTCTGCTTACAGAAATTCTTACAGGTAACTGAAATGGAAAAGTTGATATTTGACTCATCTATGATGTTAGAAACCCAAATACAAAATGGAAACAGAGCAAATAAAATAGAGTAAGAAAGCAAGGAGTGTGAGAAGGGCTCAAGGGTAGGCCTCTTGATGCTATCCCAATGAATCCCTTGAAGCAACTCCGAAACTTAGACATGTGAAGCATGGAATAAATAGCTATAATGAATAGACAAGAATAAGAAATAATTACGAATCCAAGACTACCTAATACATACAGTAAGAATACTTTTTGCTACCCTACTCTAGCAAAACACTTTACCATTGATCCATTCAACAACACATAAAAACAAAACCGATACAACATCACCCTCATATGTATGAAGACAACCTAGGGAAATACTCAGATGCTCAATGATCCCTCCAAAGCTTTTTATTCCAATATGAGAGCGTTGGAGAAATACTTCTTCCAAAACCTCAAGAGCAATGAGGAAATGGTGATGGCAGGAACAAGAAGATGGAAGTGAAGAGAGATTTCCAGCATAATAACTCTTTGCCCATGGATTTGTGATGGGAGGAGGAGAGGGATCTATTTGAGACTTGAGAGGCAACCACTCTCTTGGATCAATGCCAAGTGTCCACAAACTGCTAAGAGTAGATTCAAGGCTAGGGTACACCATCTAGGGTTTGAAAGCTAGATCTTAGGTGTAGGAAATGTAGGAGGTGTTGGGATCAAGCAAAGAGGTGTGAGGTCTTAGATTGATGCTGAAGGTGAGAGGTCTCAACACTTTAAAAAAATCATTTTTGAGTTTTCTAGAAGAGGGGGGGGCGTATCTCCTCTTGGAGGGGCCAAAAAGTGTGAAAATGAAGAAATGGAGGGAATTAATGAAAAAACATGGGATCATTATCCTAGGAGGTGATGTGGGGGTCAAAGAGTCATAACTCATGAGAGGGGGCCCCAAATAAGTCAATAAACAACCTCCACTCATGAAAAACGTCACTTCCCCTAGGGGGGCGTGATTTTTAGTGTAGAAGGTGGGTAAGGGTTGGGAATAGGTTGGAAAAGGTTGGGAGGGTTAGTAAAGTTTAATTTTCTTTAAATTGTTGTTTTGACTCGACTTGACTCGAAAGTGACAAAATGCATAGCAAACTTATCCGATCGAATAAACTTGGTCTATGGGTGTAGGTAGTGCTATTCCATTTCTTTTGAGCACAAATAATTCTATCAAAAGCCCAAAGACTCCGGCTTACAATATTAGCTCAAAATAATTAACTAATTAAATTATTAAAATTTAATTAATTAAAAACTCATCTTGACTCGAATAAATTCCGCTTAAACTTTCTACACTCAGTTCCCGCATGGTCATTTACAACATTCCTAACAATATCTACCAAAGGATGAGACCATTAGAACGTCAGTTTCACCACTTTGAGGAATTATTGCATGTGGAGGGAAAAAACTCAATGGAAATCAACCAGGCTAAAGCTCCGCTGGATAAACTGAGGATAAAACCTCAGAAATAGGATTCTCCCAATGAAAAACATCCTGCTGCACCACCTAACTATGATCCATGCGACTTATTACATTATCAACCCAATCAGGGGTGCGGACATTTTCATATAATTTTTGTGCTGGAGCATCGGTTCTGGCAGAACCGTCAATACCGCCTTCAACAAATTTGTATCTGGCGATGCATCTTCATGGCACATGAGTTGACCAATTGCTACAACGGGCGGTCATCATCTCAAATGAACAAATGCCCGAACAAGACAATAGCAAAACAACATATATGCGTGCTACATAATTCAATGGTTAGTACTTCATGTAACCATCCGTCAATATGTAAGCAATGTAAAGCAACAAATATCAAATGAAGTCAACCCAATAATACGATAGCAATGGAAAAATATTCATCAATAACCATTGAGATGATGTAGCCAACAGTAATGCATTTAATCACTCCTTTACTCAATAGATGCTCTTAACCATCATCTAATTGTTTATCAAACAAAGGTGCCGTGTCAAGATGAATAACCAATGACGCCACCAGTTAAGGTTAGCTAGTTAGTTAGGCTTCAAATTTAAAAGTTTTAAGAAGTTGTTTGAGCACTATCACTTCAACGCTAGGATCTAAGATCGCCTAGGGGTAGATGGGGTCAATTAAGGAGAGGATGCAAGGTTGAAAGGATAAAAGGCCAAGGACAAGAGGGAAGGTTCCCAGAGGCCGCAATGGCGTGGCCCTAGAATCAAAACCCTAGGGGAAAGAGGCTCACTCCTAAGGTTGCTTTAAGCAAGGCCTCATGCCTTTCCTCCTCTTCCTTAGGGTCAAACTTGGCAAAACGGCTAAAGCATGGGAAAAGATGAGTTAAAACAAGAGTGAGGTGAGGGAGAGGTTGCAATGGCAAGGCTCTCATCACTAAACCCTAGAAGATGGACGGCTCTAGGTGTAGATAACGTAGGCCTGGGACGTCATCTCCTTTTTAACCTTTAAAAATCATAGCTAACACAAGGGAAAGTAAAAGAGTGTAGCAAAGGCTAGGCTCTTCCTTCCTTCTTCAATGGTTGAATATTTCTCTCTTAGGGGACATGAAACAAGGACTCCACTTGTGTGCTTGTCACCAGTTTTAAATCAACAAATTTATAATAAAATGCAACAATACAAGCCTACAACCATTCATTTACAGTTTTAGAAAAGTTGACTTACATATCATGAAGAAAAAGTAATGCAAACCCTAGTTGTAAACCTTCAAGAATGCCAACATGCCAAGAAAATCTTCCATCAACAAGTGCGCTTCACTTTAAAAGACCAAAATACCCAACAAGGGCGCAAAATCAGACCTCACAAGAGTGAGTTGTGTAGTTCCTATCAAAATGAGGGAAAACTCCTCATATATCAGATCATGACCTCTAGCTCAAAATTAGGTCATTAAAAATAGCTGCCAAGGCTACAAACCAAAATCATAATCGCTTTTACATTAAATTGTTAAATCAAAACTCTAAATGAGCATGGGCGCGACGCCAAGCCATCAGGAGACGCTGGCCCTTTTAGGCGCAAACACGACAACGCGGCCCCTCTCTTTGGCATCAAAATCCCCGCCACAATGCCAGCCTACCCTATCAAACCGCCACACTCTCAAGATGACATCAATGGCTCCTATGATCGCCCCGCCATCAAAGGGAGACGCTCCACCTGAAGTGGGTCAACCCCCCAGGTCGGGCTCAGCCAAAGTTCCCCTGATGGGACGCCCTCTTCTTCTGTGCAAAGCTAATCAAGCATTGTCCTGCTTCATCATGGGGTCCAACAACCATCCGATGGGCTCTAAAGCCCCATGGAGGTCCGAACTAAAATCATCTCCCCATGTGTATCTGGGTCCCATTGGTACCAAATTCCCCACGGGCATGGTCCTCAACATCAAAATCTTCGGCCCATGGGCCCATTAGTCACGTGGATCATGGCAATGTCAATCATGTTTCATCATTAATGTTATCAAACATATGCATAAAACCCTCGACATATCATTCAATAGCTCAAAGATATTACAAAGACCAACACAGTTTTCCAAGAAAAACACAAAATACCCTATTGGGCTAGTATCCATAAGGAAAAGGAAAGTCTCCGCGGTGTCATCCAAGCCATGGAAACGAGGTGATGTGGCTAGGGGATGTTCAGACATGTGGGTGTAGTGAGGTTCAAGGATGCATAAGTGTTACCTTTGGGTGTCTTTGTAGAAGGCGAATTGTACTTGTGATGGATGCAATTCTTCCAAGCCCTTTTATGCCTATCATTGTTTCTTTTATTTGTTTTTTCCTTTTTTTTATTTCCCTTATGACTACCGAGGACACTACTTCATGGTGACCAGAAGGATAGTGTTACCCACAAGCACTTTCACGTAGATGATAAGGTTGGCTCATGAAAAGACCCCCTTTCCCTTGGCCATGCAACTGTGTCACCTTCCGTGTGGTAACCGATAATGGCAACGCTATACCGTTAGGTACCCATGAACATAATAGGTCAGTTTCGTGGATGAGACCCCCCATCCTCTTTGGCTAGGTCTTGTTTTTGTTATTTTTCTGTCCTCTTGTTTCTGTCAGAGGCCTTTATTGCTCGGATCCTCACAGGCATCTCTAGGTTTTACTTTTTATGGCTTTTACTTTTACTAATGCTTTTACCTTTCTCTGGGCTTTTAGCCCTTTCTTCCCACGAGATAAGTGTAACTTTAATAAACAAACAGATCATCCTAATGTCTTGACTAGGAATGGGACAAAGGAGGGGAGATAAGATGTAAAGTGATAATATGATGGGATAACGATGGTTCTTCGAATCCCTGTGGCAAACCAAAACTTATGGGTATAGGCTTGCTAGGAAATCCTTGGGTTAATCCTCTAAATCCATGGTCAAGGGGTTAATGTAAGATTCAAGCAGTTTGTCAAATAAAAGGAGTAAGATGCATAAATCTAAAGGTTATAATGATAAAATGACATACCATGATACTGGACCAATTACCTCATGAAGAAAGAGCTCTCTCGATACAAGATCAAAGCCGATGGTGATGGATGTTGTTGTCATTGATTACACGAAGTCTCATGAGAAGAAGAAACATGGGCCTCCAGGGCCATGCCTGTGTCTATCCCGCCTCGTATTCTATGTCTCTGAGGAAAACACTTAGAAATTATTAATCGCCCACAAAGGCGCATTAAATAAATAATTAACAAGAAAAACACCAGATACATGCTCGTATTCTAGGTCTTAGGTACAATAGCCTTTACGACATTCATACTTATAATAATATTAACGGTGAAAATGCGAAAATGTGGTCTTGAAAGATCGGTTGAACTCAACCCCTGCCATATGAGCACCGAACGCTTCAATCTTGGCTGCTCATCAAGAAATCTAGCTTTGTGCAACAGTGTGATAACATTGGCTCCATATGGGGATCGCGGTGGTTGATCTTACATCCTAAGGAGACCATGAGAATTCGTAATCAAGTGACTCCTGCATCATGGACTGTCAAGAATCATCATATCCATAAAACCAAATACAAGAACAAAGCCAATGATAATATATAAGTACATATAATACAACAAAGCATTTAATATACATGTGAATATAGTACAGAAAGAAATAATAATGTATAGAAAGACAAAGCATAATGTACAAAAGATAAGAGTTAGAGAGTATGATGGCATGCCCTATGGGCACGTGATGCCCGCCGAAGGAAAGCTTGAGAAGTTATTAAAGACTGGAAGGGCGAACTTCTCACCATCCAACCTCTTGAGACAAAATGAATTCTTGCCAACTATACCCTATATGATGTATGGACTTGTCCATAAACTGCCGCCAAACTTTCCAGCATGATTCCCTGGCTTTTACCTTTTTTTATCCCAAAGAAGGATTGTATCCCCTTCATTAAAAACTCTATGTCATGAAGACTTATCAAAAGTCTTTACTTTTGTCCGGATTCTTTATACTGGATCCAATAAAAGCTTTTCCGGATCTCATCTAACTCTACCAACTAATCATTTCTGCTTTGTTGGAAGTCCTCATCCAAACCATACTTCTAAACAAACTGATACACTGGAAGCTTTATGTGAACTGGTAAAGTAGCATCGAGCCCATAGACAAGCTCGTTAAAAGGACTTACCGTGGAACTCTTGGTTATTTTATCCACTATTAATGCAACATTAATCTGTTGCCCATGGCCTTCATTATCCCCCCATCGCTTTCTTAAGAATATTCATTAAGTTCTTATTGTTGAACTCAGCAAGACCATTACCTTGGGGATAATAGTTTGAAGATTGGGACAACACAATGCCATACTAAAAACATAAAGAAGATAACTTTGTAGAATTGAAGGCTTTGGCATTATCAGTTGTAATTCATGCATACTGAACCGAGTGATTATCCTATCTTCGAGGAAATCCATGACTACTTTGTCAGTTGCATGCTTAGTGGGTATTACTTCCACTAATTTACTAAAAATAATCATTGTTGTAATTATCCAAGATAAACATTAATTAATTATCTCTTAAATTGACTCCACAGGAAATCAAGCCCCATCACTGAAGGAGCTTCAACAATCATAGGCTGAAGAGGCAAGGCTACTAGCTTCTCAAGCTCCAGAATAACCGAGACATCGGACAACCCCGACCATTTTATGAATATCTGAGAGAATGGTCGGCCAATAGTAACCTACTCTGATGATTTTGTGGGTGGTAGTTTTAGATGCATAGTGTCCACCACAAAACCCTCGATGGAATTCATCCAATAGTCTATTGGACTCATCTCATCAACACACCTGGGCAAGCTCCATCGGGGTTCTTCCACCCAAAGCCTTCTTGAATGATACAATACTTTGCCACTTTCAACCTCAAAGTCCTCCTCTTATGACCAATCAAATGACTTGGGCTGGAAGGAGAGGTTTGAAAGAAAGCAGATGATATCCTAATACCATTGGTGTTGTTGTAATTTCTAAAGCTCTGGTGACAAAGCTGGCCTAGTTTGATTGTTTTCACATACTAGGTCCAACACGGTCATTTCCTTTAGTGAGCATTTGGTTTCAACCTTTGACCTTTACCCAACTTGTGGGTTTGATTTCTAAGTCACATTCTTGAATCTTGGAGACCCAATTTCCTTCCTCCTAATCTTAAGCAACCTTGCTGCTCTTGGTTGATATCTTTTTACCTGAGTGAGGACACACCCCACAACTTTGGAGCGGGATCCCATAGATCTCGAAATGCTTGAGATTTAATCATAAGCTTGCTTTTCCATAATTAGGTATAGTTGGCTCAATTTTGTAATGCTCTTACTTTATGAGGGAAGGTAATGGGTTGCTCTCACCCTTCATTTTTCCGAGCAAGACCCCTGCATAGTATTCTATAAAGGAAAAGATTTGAAAATCTTTAGAATAATTCGGACTGATTAGTTACAAGAGATTTTCCAATTGCATCCTTAATACCTTTGAAAGCATTCCTTCCTTCTTCCGTCCACTCATACTTCGCATCTTTCTTTAATAACTTAAGAATGGGATTTCCATCATCTCGCCTAAAGTTTGCATGAACTGATGAAATTTATGGTTCCAAGAAAAGATTGAAGGTCTTTCTGGTTGGGGGGCAAAGGAACTTTCTTTATGTCTTCGACCCTTTCAGGATCCATATTTATCCCCGCTTTTTGCTATAATGTGACTCTAGTATAACTTGCCTTCATTTACACCCAAAATAGACTTATTAGATTCAAGGCGCATGCCATATTCACACCTTTCAATACTTGCCTAAGATGGCGTGGATCCTGACCTTTCTTTGAAAACTGCTGTCATCTTGGTAGATTTTGATGTGATTTTGCCCATTAACCATGGAAGGAAAACTTATGGCTCTTGAAAGTGGTAACTGCATTAAGTAAGCCAAAAAGGCAACTTAGAGAGTCAGTGCCCTAAGGTGTGGTGAAGGTAGTTTTATTTTGATCTTCCTTCTTCACCAACACTTGGTTATAACCGAAAAAGCCATCCAACATGGAAGACACAATCCTGAAACTACATTCCTTTGAAGTAGGGTCTCCATGTTGGGTAGGAGATAGTTGTCTTTAATACATGTAAGATTTAAGTTTCTAAAGTCAATAAATAATCTTATCTCTATTCTTTTTTTCACAACAACTAAGTTGAGCACTTTTATGAAGAATGTCTTTTTGGAGCAATGATGCCAACATCCAACATTTTCTTAAGCTTAGCTTGAACTAAAGGTGCTAACTTAGGATTTATTCGCTTAAGCTTTTGTCGGAAAGGTCTTGTGTCATCCTTGAGGGGGATAGTATGTTGAAAAACATCCTCTTATATGCTTTGAGTCATCATATGTGAAAGCAACAGATCCCTATACCTTGACTGTTTACCACCCTTTCTTTCTTTTCGGGAGGTTCCTTTTCCATTTTATAAAACCTTGGGACTCTAATCCCAATGTTGGATTTCCCAATATAACCCAGTCAGCTTTATTGTTTCTTTTTTATTTTTGTACACACTATGCCCAAAAATGTTCTCTAGGAAACTATTCCTCCTGGGAACCGGATTTAATCGATTATCCTCAATATATCTTTTACCCTCCTCTTATAACTGGCTAAAAATCAGAGAATTTCTTACACATTTGTGATGAACCTTAGAACTTGTCATCTTGGAACACCCCAATGATCAATATTGTCTGGGATTGATGGCTTAAAGATTATCTCCAACTTTCCTCTCCTTTCATTATATCTTTTGAGGGTTGGAGGGTAGAAGTTGCTACAACTAGACTATTAGCCTAGTTGTTTTGATATCTATGGATAGCAATGAGATCCATAGCATAAAATAATTCTATGACATCCCATATAGCATTTTTGTATCTCCTTAACCTCTCACTCCTTGCATGCATATTTATTTTTACTTGGAGAATACTATGTCTGAGTCACCCTTTATATTTAAAATCTTGATACCCATGTCCTTAGTAATTTCCAAGCCTAGCAAAAGTGCCTCATACTGTATTGCACATTATTTGTTCATCAAAGTCAAGTCTGAATGGAAAATTGTAAGTTTTCCCAGTTTTGGAGATTTTAAAACAATTCCCGCCCCTTTGCCTGATCTTTTGAGTGGGCTCCACTGCACCATCTTCCAAGTTTTATTACTTTCTTTTTCATCTTGAATTTTTCTTGAGTTGGTGCTAGGAAGTTAGAATATATGGAAAATTTTCCTATGTCAGACACTTGGCATAAAAACTCGTTGAATTTCTCTTTAGGATCTTCTATGTGATATTTCCTTTCTGTTTCCCTAAAGAGTCTTAAATTCTCAGTTGAGGGGGGGGAGGGTATGGAATAGTTGCAAATGTCAAATACATATTCAAACAACCACCCATATGAGCCTTCCTCCATTTTCTAGAGAGAAGCATCCCCCATGTATTTGACACATCTATAACAAGAACATCCTTTTTGAATGCAAAGTCAGGATGGAAGTATAGCTTGATTGGGAGGTCTATGATTATTCCATGTGTTTCAATTCTCTAGAGTCCATGGCACACACATTTTGATAAGGCCTTGTGATTTTAAGATCCAACCTTTGCATAATCTTTTTGGTGATGATGTTTGATGAAGCCCCTAATCAATAGCATGGTTATGTAGCCATTGATCATTTATTTTTAATGATACAAAGGAAGGAGGATTTTCTTCCTTAGTCCCATCTTTGCTAGTTAAGACCACTGAAGGATCTTCATGTTGTCCCTTAACCTTTCTTGATCTTTGGAACAACTTTATTACTTAGAAGATTTATTGCTTGCAAAAGATTTTCTTTCTGTAAAGGAATTTTTAGGAGATCTGACACTTAAACCAAGACCTTTGCATTTGAAACTAACTACCTTAAATCAACATTTACATTAGTAATTGAGTGTTTTGTAGGAGAAGTTACCTTGGGAAAGTTAGGTTGAGGCTCTGCTTGTCAGTTTTTCCTTTCCTCTGGTAGACTATTCCTTTGTGCCTTGCCATTTCTAAGATCTGCCCATTTGTAGGTTTGTGACCATATAACTTAGTCACATTGTCATATTCTTCAACCACTTGATTACTTTGCTCACTTCTTTCTTACATCTGAAGCCAATAATCCATAGATAAAGGGTGAGTTTCACCAAAGTTATTGATGTGGTTGAGCTCTCAGCCCTACAAAAGTTGTATTGGTTTGAGGAAGGCCTTGTTCATTTATCTAGCAAAATACTGGTAGATTCTTCTTGAAAGTCTTCACAAGCTCTACAAAAAAGTGGTGCTTCTTCATTCACCACATTATTTGACTCTAGCTGATTAGGTGGCCTTTGGTCTTGAGGAGGACCTTTCTTTGCCACCTATCATTATTTTGTCTACTGAAATCATTGCCTGAGACCTTCCATAGCTATCAATTTGTTTTGCATGGCACTAAGTTGTGTAGCATGGGTAGATTCCATTCTTTTGACCATCTCAGTAACGAACTTTAAGGGGTCGGAATTAGGGTCTTTATTTTCAGGAGTTGCAGCCGTAGCCTTGTCCTTAGCCTCTGTTTTCCTAGAAGTGCTTCCTCTATTGAACCAGGAATGTTGGGCTTTCCTGATGCTTGCATGTTCTTATATATTTTGACTGTTATCTCTTGAGTTGACTTGAGGTCGAGGGGTTCCTTGTTTCTAAGTTGGTATCTCATTTCCCCACCAAAAGCCTCAACATAGTAGATCAAAATAGCATTATTTGGAGGCTTGATATCTATATGCATGCTAGAGACAAGTTCATTGAATTTCTTGTTAAACTCATCCATTGTCGCATTCTCGTTCTTTTTAATTGTGTTAAGGGCTGCCAATAAGTGACGGTGATCTTTCTTTTTCCCCCGTTATCCACCAAAGTTGCACTATGGTGAATTTCAATGAGTCAGCCAAAGATTGAACATTATTGTTCAAAAAATTCAAAGTTCAGAAGTTCACCAGTCATAAAGACCACACTGTTACTCTACATTTCCATAAAAATTGTAATAAGAGGTGTTGGCATGATGAATTTATAAAAGGTCTTAGCCACCTAGTCCTGTAAGCCTGAGTTATACTCTAGAGTGTTTTTTCACTTACTACTCATATTTTGCCGCCAGCGATTGATAATTTATGAGTTTTTTTCACTCAATCCTCCGGAGTCGAGAGTGCTCATGGTTGGGGTTTGAGCATGGATCTAAGCCTAGTGTCTCATGTATATTACCATGCCAAACATCCTCCTAGAGTCTTATGGAAATGTACTAAGTCCCCTAGGATTTTTAATTTTTTCATAATTAAAATTGCTAATTTGCTACTTTTAATTAAAAATAAAGATACATAAAAAAGTGGTATTTGGGCACCAATAGGCCATGGGGATGCTCATTTTTAACCTAGAGCACCCATGCTGCCTAGTTACCCACTTCATTTGGGTAAAATTAGTGATTATCATCACTTAATTTGACTTTACCCTCAAAACCCAAAAAGGCATTTCACTCAATAAAATCAGCCAAGTCAAAATAAAAAGAATAAAGGGGACAAAAGTGGAGAAACTTAAATGCAGTCAATCAAGAGGTCAGCGTATAATATATACTTGATTGGGATTTTGATTGATGGCAAATCTTTTAGATATGAGCATGTGTACTAAAGGAGGTGCGACCCTCTTGGAGAGGTATGCCTCTTGAGGTGGCACCATGGGTAAAGGAAGTATTTCTCCTTCATTTGAATGTTGATTGATACTTGTAATTAGAGTGTGGAGAAGTGGCAACCCACTTCCCACACTCCTGGCACCCACTTTAGCACTTGTTGCGCCCTCCTTGAGGATGCCATGCGCCCCTCTTGTATAAGTAAAGAGCTCTCTCCTCTCATTTGTTAGTTGGAGCCGACTGAGAGAGACTCATCATTGTAATATCTCATTTGTGAATAAACAAAGACTTGGAGGTCAAGAAGGTGTGCCTATCTATGTGTGTGGATGCAAATTGATGTCAAATCTATATCTATGAGGTGATATTTGTCCAATTTTTTCTTTTAAATTTGTTATATTGGCTTCTAAGGGATGTTATCATCTTGAAAGAATAGGATTTATCTAGCTTGCTGTTATTCCTATTTGTTCATTGACATTTAGAGATTTTATGTGTATGTGTGTTTTTGTTTAACTAACATACTCTAAAGTTTCTTGTGTAGGTGACACCATTTACATTAACAAGTTTATGTGCAAGAATTTTAGGACTTACAAGTTCATAGCTTGAAGCGGTGAAGAAGATTACTTGCTTCCAACAACTTCAAGGACTTCAAGACTCAATTCCCTCCTTAGTTCATCCGAAAGACTCCATTGCCCAAGGGTTTAAAGGCTGCAATTTCCTCTCTCTTCCTCTTTCTCAAGCAAATTCAAAATCGTTATTTTTGTAACTTGTTGTTTAGTTTACTCTCTTAGATACATTTCAGATTCTAAATCATTCATATCTAAATAGTAAGCTGTCCAAAGATTAGATCTAGAAGTTACATTTCAAATTGGTTAAACTAAATCTACATCTAGTTTCAAGAAAAGTCAAATTTTGAGCATTTTACTTCCAATTTTTAAAGGCTGAAATTTGATTTACTTTAAAGAGCTCTCAAAGTTTATATTTAGCAATTTTAAGTGCTACTGTATTGCTGTTTGTAACAGCAACAAAAAGACCCTAAGGAAACTAGTTCTTTAGCTTGAGTTCCTTAGTTAAAATTTTGCCAAAAATCACAAAAATAACTTAGAATTTTTTTTGAATTTTGACTCATAACCCAAGACACTTCTAAAGTGTTTTTGGGCATCTTTTATCTTTGTTTGCTTGCTGTTTTTTGCAGGTTGGCGAACAGATAGAAGGAGGCTCTGTCCGTTTCGGGCGGATTAGGGGCATCCGGGACCCCCGGAGGCCATTTTTCTACTTCATAGTGCTTTGTAAATTTTTGTAAGAGCTTGTGAGCCCCCTAATGAATGCTCAC
>SNQJ01S0165984.1:0-21012 GCA_010110895.2 Picea sitchensis | reverse complement strand
GTGTAATAATTGAGAAAAGAGAGCTAAAATTTATGTTTACAATATCTCATCCTACAGTGTTTAAAGAGTTATGCTTTCTTGGTTGAAGTGGGTATTGGATTTTGGCTAAATTTTAGTTTAGTGGATATTGGATTTTGGGAAAACTCATTTCACAAAAGAGCTTATAATGTGAGGAATATCTAGGTCTTCCCCGTTTAGAAGATATATCTAATTTATCTTACAAATAATTAATCTAAAATTAGTCAATGACATGGTTTTGTACTTACTAGGATAATAAAAGTTGATATCTATTTTATTGCATTTTCATATCAAATTATAATTAGATCTATCTAAATCTTTTGTTTTTATGATATACTTAGAAAATTTAATTACATCCTTCATTTCTCTATATTATCTTTATTTCATTATTTGTTCTCTCACTAAATATTGTGATGGTCATAAAAACAATATCATCTTTGTTTCATTATTTTTTTTCTTACTAAATATTATGATGGTCATAAAAACATATATTACTTAATTTTTTTCGGCGTTGTATAGATATGGATGAATATTTTATTATATAAAAAAGTAAATTGTAAATAATAGTCATGCAATTTCCAAAACGCCATCCATACATAACAACGAAATATCATAACTATTATAATTTCCATAATTGGATTTCTTTGGGGCCATATCACATTGGTTATTGTGGGCTCTCCTTGCAAATGTGCTCTTAAGTTCTCATCTCCTTTACTTTACTTGATGATGTGCTCTTGAGTTCTCATCTCCTTTACTTTACTTGATGTTATTTTTGTTCTTCTTTATTGTATTTGCTTGATGCTATTAGTAAATTTTGCATAATTATCTTAAATTCTCATTTCATTTTGATGTTATTTTTGTTCTCCTTTATTGTATTTATTTGATTCCAAGTTTTCCACATTGTATAACAAATTGGAGTAGCTTAGCTCAATGGTAGGAATGAACTCATATTTAGGTATGGGATGCAATGGAAGCTCATATAATATATTGTTTCTCTATTTAAGGGTTTGTTTCATTTTATCAATATTCATTTACATGAAAATTTAATTCATTCAATTTTATTTGGTTCTTTATTATTTAGTTATATGTATTATATAATTTATATTAAAATTTTAATAATAGTTATATTTTTATAGTGGATTTTATTTTAGGTTGTAATTGTATTTATATTGAAAATGTGTTCTTGATAATATAGTTTTAGATATTTCTCAGCATGGGGTGTAGGCATGGGCACATCGTTAGCAAAACCACCACCTCTAGATACATGTAAGGACAAGTAGGGGGGTGAAGGAGGTATTTTCAGTGAGTGGAAAGAAATGAATGTGAAGGGTAGTCGGGGTACGAAGGATACTAGTTCAATCAAGTTCATGAAGAGAAAGTTTATTAGGGTTGAGGTGAAGTACAATGGAGAGACACGAGAGTTTTATGGAACAATTGGGGGAATACTTTTGGAGAGTACAGAAGTGGGAAAGATTCATCATATTGGGAGCTAGTGAGCAGAGATGGAGGTGGTCATGATGGACAACGTCCAAGATTTGAGGAGCATGTTGAAGGAAGATATTGCTAGACTTGTGGTGAGAGGATTATGGAGGGTAGAGATGGCAAGCCACACTATCGAGAAAATCTCAAGGAGGCAGTGATCTCGTTAGAGCATTAGGATGTAGAGGGGAGTTTTGTGAAGTTGTCGAGGATCTTCTAGCTTGGCGAGGAGATGAACGGGTCCATAGAGCCTCGAAACTCCAACAATATCAGGTTGTTTCAAACTGTGAGGTCTCGACAAGAACTGAGGGGGTGGCACTTTCAGTGGGCACTATGTATTCATTTCACTTCATCTCAGTGGTGCGGGGGATTCCAACCAAGGAGGATAATTGGAATTTTCTATTGGTCGAGAGGGATTTTAGTCATGGAACGTGGTGCACGCAAGGGAAGAAAGCGAATGAATAAAGTCAGGCGCGAGGATGATCATTTTACCTCTTCCTTGAATTCGCAAAAGGTGGGAACTAGGAAAGAATATGAGATGGCCCTTGTTGAGTGCCAGTTCGAAGACAAATTCCCAGAAAAGGCCAAGGAGGTTGTCGAGGTGGTTGAGGTTGTGGTGGTTGTGAAAAGGGAGCATACTTCAAATGTCCAGATCTTTGAGGAGGCTCGAGAATGGGTTGAAGACCCCATCCATTCAAGAATCAGAGAAACAAAATATTTGAGCTTGGCTAAAACATATTGGTTTGTGAAAACATTCATTAAAAAGGAGCTAGTAAATGTGAAGGCAGAGCAACATGATATCATCCACTCCCTTCGTATCTTTGAAGGAAAGTTTGAGGTCATTTGTGGGGTGGTATTTGGGGTTAAAATTACTTTATCAAAATCTCCATGGGAATATGGTAAGGGAGAAAGAGAAATGGGGTCGACTAGCTCAATTGGCATGAAGGAAAATTCAATTTAGATTGACATGGACACTCAACAAACGAAGCTGACCCCTGAGGATTCTGAGGATGTTGATCTGATCTTGGAAGGGGATGCCATGGAAACCCACCCTCCCCCGAGAATTAGGTTACTAGTGTGATCTTTATGTAGTCTTTTTTCTTTAGATTTCTATGGATAATATATTATAAACTTTCAACTATTAGCCTATGTTACTAAGAGATAGAAGAACAACTTTGAAACTTGTCAATTTGTTTATGACAAAACTTGGTGGGGGCTTGGTTTCCTCTATTGGAAGGCCTCCACCAAGGTAGGATTGTATTATTATGTTATTAATAGAAGTTTAGTGCATATATATATATAAAACTTTGGATCTTTGAGAAAAATCATTAATCTTTTGTTTTAAAAAAATCATAATCTAGAAATTTTGTAAACTTAAAATTTGCAATTAAATTCAGTTATATATATTTTTGTTTAGTGTATTTATATATAAAAAAAAATGGATCTTTGACAACAATCATTAATATTTTGTTTAAAAAATTTCATAATCTATAAATTTTGTAAATTTTAAATTTACAATCATAAATAAATTCATACTTATAAGATGTTTTTGTTTGATTGGCAAGAATGAATTCAAATGTTAAGAGAAACACTTACACACTTGCAATATTAAATTGAATGAATTTTTTTATTTATTATAGATTTATAGTATTTGAATTTGAAAATTTTTGAAACTTCATTTTCAAGATATATTTATTTTTAAATGAATTTTTTTTATCCGTTTTTAATAACAATATATTTGTAAATAGTATAAAAACTTTATTATATAAAATCACATTATTTATTTTTTATTTTTTTTATTTTTAATTGGTTAATTTTATTTCTATTTTTTTATTTTAATTGGTTAATTTATTAAAAAAAAAAGTGGATATAGATTTTATAAAATAATCTCAAAACTATATATATATATATATATATATATATATATATATATATATATATAGAAGTCATTAAACTCACAAACATGCTTCAATAAGTTCTTCAATATGTCTTATTCTAATCTTTCTAAAGAAATAAACAAAATATTTTCATAAACTTTAAAGTAGTCATGCTCGAATAAGTTATAGTCTAAATGTTGTAATTTTTATTCTTTTTCAAAGGATATTATTCAGCTTTAGTTTTAAACCTAATAAAAAAATGTATTGAATTTGAAGATTTTAATGGTCAAATATGCTTTTTATTTTTCAAAATGATGAGTCAAATTTTTATCACCATATTTTAATGAAAAAAACCAAATGTAGAATGTTTAGACAAAGTCCTTCAATAATTACAACATTGTTTTCTTTTAATATTCAAGTGTTTTTATCCCAATAATACTATTTATGCTTCTTTTAAGTTTGACCAAGGGTCAAACCATAATGATCACTCTAAAAAATAAAATGAAATCCAATTACACTTCAAATGCTAGTACATTTTAATTAAATTAAAAAAAAAAAACATTGTTGTACCATAACATCCAATATCTTTGGGTTAGGGTACAAATTCTAATGGTCCATCAAGTACTATTTATGACCAATAGTATTTTTAAAATTGTCCCTTCCACAAGTTTGAATTATATTTTACCTCATCATTTAAATATTATGTATTTTAAATGTGTTTCTTGTATTAATTTATGTATTTATTAATACATATTATCATGATTAATATGCTTTGAGATAGTGTCATTATGATAATTCGCCACATTGTAATAAAAGATAATGTGAAACCCATCATCCCATTTAAAATAATAATAACTCATTATATAGCTCAATAACTCAATATATATATAATTTTAAAAACCACCAATTCTATATATATAATTCTTAAAACCACCAATTCAATAGAAAGTTATATTCAACTCCTTATTAAATTAAATCGATGATTTTAAAAATCAAATAAATATTAATAATAACATATAGATTTTAGAACCCGTTCATATATAAACAATAAATAAATAAATAAAATTAGCTTAAATCAGTTTTCCAATTAAAGTTGTGCCTCACTATTAGAATCTAATGATTAATTTGGAGTTGGTTTTAGTTTGCATATTTGTTGAGATATCTTCTCAACCAATCCCTCCAAGTATGGAATTGGTTGGATCTGAATCCAGCTATATATGTAGCTATGTATGTGTATAACAATGTAATAATATAATATATTGTCGCAGGTAAGTATCCTGCGTACCGGTCGAGCTTCAATTTCTTATTTTGGTATCGCATTATCGGGCTTTAATCCCCTCACCTGAGTTCCCGTAGATGCACGCCGTGTCGCTCATTCTCTCATATTATTATATATTAGTAGTTGTGGTTTCATTCTTTATGTTTCGCGATTGCAGCCTTCACCAAAGAAAAAATCATCAGATCACTAAAAGAATACGTCGCATGTAGCCGAGAATCGCGGTGTATGAAGAGAGAACCGCTAGACCGTCAACCGGGTGGAAGTATGTACGAGTATAAAGGTTGTTGAAGCATATCAAACGGTGGAGGTATAATCATCCCGGTAGAATCCTGGCCGATGTCAAAACGCCTAGAAGAAGACATCAATATATGAAAACCTTGAGGGCGCGATCCTAGTAAAGAAGAGGAAATACTTTTAAAGAGAAGTGAATTGATGCACCCGGCCCGGGAACCTGGCCCAAATAGAGATCTTGCGGTCCGGCTTAGAATCAAGTAGTTTGGTGTGAAATTTTGTGTGACTACATGGGATAGAAGCCCTCAAGTAAAGGAATTTTCTATAAAGAATGAATTTTCAGCCTCTGCATGTTGACAAACATGTGATTATTGTGTGGTGTATTTGTAAAAGTAGAAGGCTGATAGATTGATGAAGTTATATCATAAGAGCCTCCGTGAATCAGAGTACTTTTCCTACTAAAACCTGCTGGAAATTTCTATTCTCTTCTGTGGTTATTTCAATGTGATGGAAGTATTTCAATAGGGTGGTTTAGTATCTAGACTCTTCTTCTGGGGTGTCAAGAATCTTTGATCCTACAAATTCATCAAAGATGGTCAAGTGTTTTTATTCAAATGGGCTCTAGAGGGAAGCTCAAGTTGTGGAGAAGAAAGAGCTAAACCGGAAGATGTCAGAGTGGGTGAGAGTGATGAAGACCGACGTGATTTGCATATATGTTGTAATTTGATAATTGTAATATGTGGTTTATTTGTAAATTAACCACAGAGGGTGTTAGAATTCACGATTAATTTGAGTTGGTTTTATTTGTTGGAGTTGTTGAGATATCTTCTCAACCACTTCCTCCAAGTATGGAATCGGTTGGATCTGAATCCACCTATATATGTAGCTATGTATGTGTGTAACAAGGTAATAATACAATCTATTGTTTGTGTTATTCTTTGTGCAATGGATAAGCTTTCAATTTCTATTTCTCACTTGGTCCTAATGGATGCAGCTGGTTACAAATGAGTAGGAAATAATATTTATTTAAAAGGTATGATGACTATTATGGATGGATCAACTAAATTTCACGCGATCATGATAAAGAGGGAAATAAGAAACCCAGTCCTTAATCCCACAATAATCTAACCACGCAATTGAGCATGACAAATAAGACAAACACATTTCTCCCTTTAGAAACACAATGATGAAAAAAGGGTAATGATCACTAAATAAACGGGAAATAAAGCTTAAAACTAAGATAAAATGTAGGGAAATAAGAGGAATCCAATAATGTAACCCACTCATGAGTCAAGGACATTGAAAACTTAAACGTGATATTGAAACCAAAACGACGAGATTAAAATTTACCATGAAAGATTGAAGATTGTAAAATGTCCAAAGAGAGTTATTTTAAAAGGCATATCAAAAAATTTTAAGAGTGATTTTGCTGACTTATTTGCATGTGTTCTATTAAACAGATGAAAAAGGCATTTATGCCCTTATACATGTTTGTTTAAATAGACAACAAACAGGGAGCAAAAGACAAATGTACTCTATGGGCCCTGGTTCCCCGTGCTTGCCTACTTGTTGGATTTTATAATACGATAAGTAGGTTTGGTCCCCTCACATTATAATTCCAAAGTTGAGGAGAAAGTTTGTTACAGATTTTCCCAGACAAGAAGCGGCAAAATCTTCCAAAGTGCTTTGAATGACATATTTAACGAGGACCCCTTCCCTCATCCATCACACATAGCATTTCCGCGACTACATACAGTTGATTAGATTTATAATGTTTTAGTTTTAAGTAGAAGAATAATTGATTAATGTGGAATTTATGATTTAAATTTGTTTAATATTTTTCTATCGCTTCAGTCTCTTCAAAGACATCAACTCTTTTGAAAAGACTTTCAAACCAATAACAGTCGTCGTTCTACATCCGACACCATTCCACGCCGGCACAGCCTTCTTTTATGCCTTTGTTATGAAAAGAATTATGAAATTTTTGCTCAACAAAGTGGTAATTTGTCTTCCATCATGTTATGGACATCTCGATTTAGTCACATTAATTATGACAGTCTCATAATTATGAAGCAGAAAGGCATTCAAGGTCTTCCTACAATTCCAAAAGAACTTTCCCAATGTGATGCTTGTATTTTAGGCAAGCACAATAAACAACATTTTCATGAATCTATGTTTCGAGCCTATAGAAAGCTCGATCTTATTCATTCTGATTTGTGTGGACCCATGATTGTTCCATCAAAAAATGGAAATAAATATTTAATGACTTTGTATTGATGACTATACGATGATGTGTTGGGTTTATTTGTTAAAAGAAAAATTTCAAGCTTTTGATACATTCGAAAATTTTCATTTGTGGATTAAAAATGAAATTCAACTCAATATTGAAATCCATAGATCCGATAAAGGAAGTGAACACATATCTAAGGATTTTGAACAATATTTACAAAACAATGGTATTCAACATCAAACCATTGCTCCTTATAATCCACAACAAAATGGTGCGGTGAAACGTATGAATAGGACTTTGTTGAATATGGTCAGATCAATGATGTTTTTTAAGAATTTTCAATTAATGTTTTGGGGAGAGGCAGTTATTTGTGTTGTCTACATCAAAAATAGAAGTCCTTCATCTACATGTCACAACAAATCTCCTTATGAAATGTGGCATGACCATCTTCCTGTTGTCAAGAATTTAAGATTTTTTGGCTCCACCTATTATGCTTTGATTCCTAAACAACAACGACATAAATTGGAAGCCAGAAGTAGAAAGTGTATTTTTCTGGGATATTCTAATACTTCAAAAGTTTATAGATTGTAGGATGAAGAAAACTGAAAGTTTATTCTTTCAAGAGATGCTATATTTCTTGAATTTGACAAAGCTCCACTCACTATTGATAAACAACTTGCTCGTCTTGATATATTTCACTCTAAAAAATTATATCATGAATGGGATAATGATCTTCCAAATCCTAAAGGGGGAATTCCTTTTCTAGATCAATATTTGGAATTTCAATTTCCTTCCAAAACTTCCTCTTCTTATGATTCTCCATTAGAGAATTAGGATAGTTTGAATGACAACAGATATTATAAAGAATCAGTATCAACTCTTGAAGAATCTGTTCTTCAACCAATTTCAACGACACTTGAAATTCAACAATCATTGCAACAACCAGTACGTATATCATCACAGATCAAACCATTTCCAATAAATTATGATGAATTTATCACACCTGTTGCTCATGCAGATGAATTTGGAAAAACAAAGACAAGAAGTTTTCCTAGTCAGAGTGAAGAAAATGCAGGCAATGTTACTTCAAGCTCGGGTAACAATTCCCATAGTTATTATTATTGTGAATTAAACTTATCTGTTGTTGATAAACTTGCTTCCTTTCAAGAAGAAGCAGTCAATGATGCATGGAGAAGTGAAATTCAAAGAAAGTATGATGCTCTCATAAAAAATGGAACTTGGAGGTTGGTGGACCCTCCATTTAGAATCAAACCTATTGGTTGCAAGTGGGTATATAAGAAGAAGTATAAAGTTGATGGCTATCTTGATAAACATAAATAAATACTTGTAGCAAAAGGATATGCTCAGAAAGAAGGTGTTGACTAGACATAAACGTTTGCTCCTACAACAAAATGAGGCACTATTCGAACTTTGTTTTCTTTAGCAACACAGAAAGGTTGGAAAATACATCATATGGATGTTAAGACTTCCTTCTTGAATGGAGACTTGAAAGAAGATGTTTACATGACTCAAACTGAAGGTTTTACTGTCAAAGGTCAGGAGCAGAAGGTATGTAAATTGGTAAAATATTTATATGGTTTGAAGCAAGCACCTTGTTCTTGGTATGAAAAATTAACGGAGCACCTTCTGAAATTGAACGACAAGAATTTCAATCTATATGATGCAACTCTATTTGTGAATAAAGTTGGTAAATCAGTTGTATATGTTGATGATTTGTTGATCACATGAAATAATGATGATTATATAGCCTCCGTTAAGAAAGAGTTGAAAAAGGTTTTTGATATCACTAATTTGGGTCTGCTTCATTATTACTTAAAAATTGAGGTCACTCAAAGTCCTAATTTCATTTTTATTTTATCTAGAAGAAATACATTGGAGAGTTATTTTGTAGATTTGGAATGCAAGACTATAGGCCTATTTTTATTCCAATGGTGCAAAATCCAAATATTTCTTCCAATGAAGGAAATACTTTTGAAGATGCAACCAAGTATAGACACCTCATTGGCAGTTTGATTTATCTCACTACTAATCATCCTGATATTACCTTTGTAGTAGGAATTATTTCCATATCTATGCATCAACCCTATGAAGGACACTAGATAGCAGCGAAACTAGTGCTCAATTATTTAAAAGGAACTCAGACTTTTGGTCTGAAATACTCAAAGGTATCAGACTTTCATCTTATTGGATATTTTTATTCTGACTTTGATGGAGACAAAAAATGGGGTGTCTACTTCGAGTTATTTGATGTGTCTTGTATCAACAATTGTCACTTGGAGATCAAGGAAACAATTAGTTCCTATTGACTCTACAACTGAAGTAGAATATGTAGCAGCAACTCAAGCCACAAAAGAAATTGTGTGGCTTAGAAAAATCTTTGAAGAATTGCAGGAGAAATAGATGACTTCAACACCTCTACTTGCAACACATCGACAATTCAATTAGCCAAGAATCCCATATTTCATGATCGAACCAAGCATATCATAACCAAATATCAATTGATTTGACAACATGTTGAAGACAAAACCATTCATCCGAGGCATTGTTCCACTTTAGAACAAATCAAAAATATCTTTAACAAAGCTTTGGGACATGAAAAAATTGAACAATTTTGAATGCTACTTGGCATGACTAATGCCCCTTTCGGTTTAACGGGGGAATTTTAGACTAATCCTACTCTATAATTGTAATCCTAGTTAACTAGAGAGTAACTAGAATTTAGTTTGCTAGTTTAAGTGTCCGAAACATAACTATTTGGGACACTAATTGTTTCTTAGCCAATATATTTCCGCATATGTACAAAAATAGTTAATATGAAATATAGAATCGTGGATCTTTTCTCATTGGCCTCTTACATATATATTATTAAATTTTTATTTTTAATTATTATTTAATGTTATTATTTAATGTGTTATGTTACATGAACATCTCCACCATAGTGGGTTGCAATTATTCAACAAATTAAATATCCATTAAATTCGATATGAGTTTTTCCTTATATTTATTCCATAACATAGAATTTGAAATCACTTCTCTTGATATGAAGTATCCATATCAATATATCTCTAACTTACAACTGCCATGTCGATCAATTTGACATGGTGGTCATGCTTCTAACTTATTGCATATATTAACCAACCARGTCCCTACTTGACCCGGTAGTAATTTTTTCATGACCAACATGATTATGTATTATAGACCTTGTTTCTATTCAACCTTTCATTAAAGTTTAATTCCCAACATTGTCGATCAATTTGACATGGTGGTCATGCTTCTAACTTATTGCATATATTAACCAACCAGGTCCCTACTTGACCCGATAGTAATTTTTTCATGACCAACATGATTATGTATTATAGACCTTGTTTCTATTCAACCTTTCATTAAAGTTTAATTCCCAACATTTCATAATGTAAGTTCTACTTCACAAGAGTTTGTCCTACATTACAAGAGAGGTAGGGAAAATTTTCAAAACTTGGCACTTCCAATGTATTAATAGTTTCAATGTATTAATAGTTTCAACACTTCCACTTTACTTTGTACTAGCATTCGTATCATAATACCATTAGATACTTATGGAAGTTAATTTCCCTACATGGTGTTGCAAAGGAAACCGCCCTACTTATCCATAATAAGGAAATCCATGAAGTGAAGTCACCTAACTTTTTAGGTATAGTGACATGTAACAGTCATTATTTATCGTCTGAAGGATTTTATAACTTAACACAATATTATTATTCTTTATGTTGGGTATAAATTCATTAGTCTTATTATTGACACAACTTCTTTATCATTACCTAAATTTGTCTCACGGGGTTTTCTACAATTTTCAAAACAACCTAAGAAATTCAATGATATCCATAAATCATACACTCAATGGGGTTACATGATTTCCAAACCTTCAATATCATATTTTTGTATTAGCTCGAGCACACTTCATGACTATCCTCGATATCTAATTTTCTAAATGCATCTTTTTGATTAGGTGCTTTTTCCCTTTCCAGTCATGGAATTTCACAATTTTATCCTACCTTATTTAGTGACCATCGTGTAGGAACTCATGGTTTTGTTAATTATTTAAACCTAATGTCACAATAAACTTTATTTTTTTTTTTGTTAATGAGCTACATCATAAACTTGAATAATTTAACTCAACTTCAATAATTGAAAGGAATGGATTTGTAATATAGCATTCTCATTATTTATTCCTTATGCATATTTTTATTAGGTTCCCTATGTAAGGACATCTCCATGGTTCAACATAATTTAAAAAAGGATTACTTGTTCTAAGGATAACTCAAGTGTGATCGTTATCTTTTGTTTAGCCTTGGTAATTTTGTTATTGATTAAACAAGCAATCCATTATACTTCACCTTGGTCACTCCCCTATTCCCCATCATGATTACCCAACCATGAATATTCCACGATTAGGCTATCATGATTACTTTGCTAGGATTATTCCATTATCATTGTTTTATGATAGGGTACTACTACCTATCTTTTTGGCTCATTTGTTATTTAAAAGTTACTTGTTCTTGGTTTTCACCTTCACATAGGGTTATGCATATCATATTGGTGATTACTATAACTATTAACACATTCTCTTACAAGATTTAAAATTGAATTACCAACTTTATGAGAATTTTCCCAAGTTCTCAATTTTTTAAAGGTCAAATTTAGTAGCTTCTTTTATCCCTGATCCAAAAATTCGTGCTCTTGGAATTACCCCATTTTGTTTTGTGTTGAAATTACAACGCATTTGAAATTGTGGCCTCAAGAAGTGGTACTATTGTAAAAAAAACCTTTAAATCAACCCCTAAATAAAAAACTAGTGCTCCTTAAATCACTTCATTTTTTTCAAAGTTAAAATTTTAGCTTGTTTGAAACTATGGCCTTAAAAAGTAGTATCATTGCAACTAAAACATCAAAATCAACCCCAAATTGAGAGGTGGTTTTCCCAAAATCATCCCCTTTCGGGGGGGGGTTTAAATTGCAACTTGTTTTAAATCGTGTCCTTAATGACTAGTACTTTTGTAGCCAAAACTTAAAATCAACCCCCAAATCAAAAAGAGGTGCTACTAGTAGCACCTTTTTTTTTCAAGCTTAAGATTGCAATATTTTTTAAACCATGGCCAAAATGCTCTACATTGTTGCAAACAAAAAAGGAAAAAAACAACATGATGGGTAATAAACATATTTGAATTCAATCCCCCCATTTCGACATTTTTGAGAAATTGGGAATGGGTATGAAACATTCACAATTAGCTAGGAATGGTTTTGAAAACTTGGGAGCTTTTTGGGAGCTTCAACATCAAGGAAATGGGTGTTACGAGGAATCAATCTCTATAGTTTGGGATATGACCAAAAACGAGGGAATGACACCAATAAATCAACTCAAATCTCATGTGTGCTAGATAAATGGAAATGACAACAAAAGAAAGGATAGAATCCTACCTCTCTCGGATGTTCGTAGGAGTCCTTCATTGAGCTCACAATCCAATGCCTGATATCTACAACTTTTCCTCAACATCCAAGATGCACAAGCACATGGAAATGTATGAAATGTTAGCATATAAACTAGTACAATCCATTAAAATGTATAACAAATTTACCCATGGAAAATAATATAGAATTTGCAACATGTAATTGGACAAAAAAAGAGTATTTCTATTAATATAATTAGTAGGAGTGCATAGGTGAAAACCTCTTGTGCCAACACCTCGTTGAAACCGAGAAAGTAAGTCCCTCCACCTGGGCCTTCACCACTTCAATCCTCCACAAAGCTCACAATTTCTAGGAGTAATTGGGTTCCTCCTTCATAGGATAGGGAGAGCTTGGGGGCTGAACATAAGCAAAGTTCATACTTAAAGGACTAAGGGATGCAGATTCAATGACATAATATCAACAAAAATTTATCCAAAGTGTACTTGCTCTCAACTTTTTCTCCTTCACCAGGCTTGTATGTGGCTCAATTTATAGCCTTCAAAGGGAATTGAAGGGCCAAATCAGAGCATTTCCAACATATGGAAGGCCAAGGATCATGGATCCCATGACTTGGCATGGAAAATCCAAAATATTTTTAATTTTGGGCACAAAACCCAATGTACACAAGATGTAATGGAGAACCCTATGTATACGTAAGTTATTACAAGCACATAATTTATTAAAAATATTTTTATTATATTATTCAAAATATCACTACAAAAAAACTAAACTACAAGGTAAATATTATTTAAAATTTTATTTAAATAAAAAAACTTAATAATAATCAGTTGTGGATATGAATAACTTTTAAGGCATGGATTTTTTTCTTTGAGCCAAAAATAAACATGAAAGTCAAATAAATCAATGCCCTATCCATGGAAAAAAAATTCTCCACTCTGTTGTTGATGTCATCCAACCATATCATTGATTTTTACTGTATTTTCATTTTACAAGAGTGGTACTATTTATCTTTCTCCAATCAAATCTAGAACAATGGTTTATATTTACAAAGATGTTCAAAGTTTCTATATGTAAAGTTTAATTTTAAAAATATGTTAAAATTTTATATATGTATTTTGTTTCTCATTTTATAGTTGAATAAAGTTTTAGTATTCTATTCAATACATTCATATAATTGTTAGCACAAATTAAATTAGTAATTTCAATATAGCTTGAAATTGGTACTTATTAATACCAAAAATAGAATTCCATATATTAATGTAGTAAAGTCTAATATACTATATAGAAATTCCAACAAAACAATAGGAGCGTACCTTTCCTGGATTTTCATCCAATTTGATTGAAATAAAATTAAAATTGTATTAGTATCTAGATACATTGCAATGTAAAATGTTTTTTACATTTTTTAATATATAATATTATCACTCTCAACTTGGCCTTTCCTTCAAATTGGGATGAAACTTCTAGTTGTTACAAACAGTCATATACATGTGCCCAACTTGTGCAACATAGATTTAAACATAATTGAAAAAATGTAAAAAATAAATAAATTAAAGGGCCCACTCTTATGCCTCCCTCACCATCCTTCACCAAAATAAAACCAAAAAATTAAATAAGTTAAATTAAGAGGTTAAAAAAAATGATTTTTTGTTTTCAATGTTTCAAGGGGACACCGAACCCATCATTAGGGGAAATATTTTTCAAAGTTATTCCCCTCGATGATTGATCCGAGATCTTTTCGTCAAGTGACTTATTAAAGAACTGTATTAAATGAGCATAAACAAAATTACACCATAAAGAAGGAAAAATTCAAAAGGAAAGAGACATAATCATGCAATATGAACACAAAGAACTTGATAACGGAGATCGTCCCTCGCGAACTACCTCTCCGGGTCCTGCTCTCAAATGGATAGGTCTTTTTATTAACTCCACAAAAGAATTGGGCAAAATACATAAGTATACCTCATTCTGGAGTTAAGAAACAAAAGATTTTCTCAGATCAAAAAACTAACACCACCACTATGTTTGTGGCGTCGTTTTACCTAAAAATGATTGTCTCCACGCCTCAATTTGAGTCGTACACTTTCAAGCCCCCAAGACACCCCTGCCTCGATTTTTGTGCCACTGCTCCTGCAATAAATGACTAGCTATGTCTCGAAATACGTGAAAAATATTGAAAACTGTGCAAAAGGTCGTACAGAGCCATACTGTATGGACACACTTGGTATGCCCCTTCTCCATGCTCTTGTTTCCTGAATGCATTGTCTAAGCCCCTTTATATAAAAAAATTGGGCGGTTATGTCATAACTGAGATTGTTGGTGTGTTGGTTGGCGTGGATAAAATTAGGACATGGTTAGGCGGAGGTCCCGGGATCAAATCCCATGGACTCCCCTTTTTTAGTATGTGGTTGGGCGCGCACGCGAAATTGGCAAATTGTTTTAGCATATACTATTTTTGGTGGATAGTTGGCGGAAATGTTATATTTATGGTGGAGGACGGATAAGCCCCTAAGTGGGCGGAATAACATGGTCATATGGGACTAACATGTGAACAGGGATTGGGCCGAAGGCTAGCCCCTCCCTTTGGCGCCTTAGTTCAAACCTTTAATTTAAAACGTATGTGCACCATATAATAAACAAGGGATATCATATGGTATAGTGGTTACTGTGGATTTGTGGGGCCTTTGGGCTAGTGAGAGGTCACGAGTTCGAATTTGGCGGATTCAATAAAAAAATTGCACATACCAGCCATCGGAGGGGTGCCACGTGGCATTCCATGACTGGGCCACGTGGCAGTCTATGACTGGGCCACATGGCACCATATAACTTGTCCACAAAACTGCCACTTGTCACCACATGATTTGCCCATGAAACTGACACGTGTCATCACCTAAATTTACTACTTGTATTCCATCCTTTCCATGTCATATTTCCAACTCAATTGTACGAACGTGCCACGTGTCACTTTGACTTTTTGACTTTTGACCAAGTTTGACTAAACTTTGACCGCCTATAACTTTTGATCCGTAACTCTGTTTAACGAGTCATTTGCATTGTTAGAAATCTCGTGGCGCGCTATTAGCAATATTTCCCTTTTCCTTGAGTTTTAGAAACTTTGAATTTTTTTCCCTTTTATTGTCTGTTGAAACCATTCTGAGCATTCTAAGTTGCTTCTGTGTGTTCTGAGTTGTTCTTAACCTTCTCTGGATCCTTTTTGGATCACTCCTTCCCACTGAGAGCTCTTTGGACCACCAAAATATTTCATTAATCAACTGGTAAGTGAGGGAAGAGTTCCTTCACCTTATCCTTCTCAATCCACTTTGCCTTTCTTGGATGCGTGTCCTTTAAGCCTCCTCGAAGATAATCAACATCACCCCTGCGTGAAGCCCTCATCCTTTTGTCCAGGATGATATCTTCATGTAACTCATCCAAGTACTCAGGTGAAAACTCATCAACTGAAGGTATTGAAACTTCCTCATCCTGATCCATGATCATGGGACGCTAAAAAAGTTTCAAGTTCTCTACGTTCACAACTGAATAAATCATCATATAAGGTGGAAGATCTAAACGAAAAGTATCGGTGCCGCTTTTCTCCAAAATAGTGAAGGGTCCATATAGGATGGGGTTGAGTTTCTTTCCTTCACCCTTCAATCATTCGTTGATGATGTGAATCCATACCCGGTCCCCAACCTGGAACTGATGATCAACCATGTGCTTGTCATGTTGAGATGTATACTGTGCTTGACTCTTTTCCAACTACTCCCTAACTTCCTAGTGTATTTGTTGAATCCTCTGGATGAACTTGCGGGCTCTGTCCTCAGTTCATTCTTCATTCACATTGGAATCTTTCCCATACATCAAGTCCAAAGGAACCTTTGGTAGGTACCCATAACACCTCTCAAATGGTGAACTCTGGGTGGATGAATGTAAAGCTCGATTATAAGCATGTTGTACATAAGGTATTTGTTCATCCCATAACTTAGGATGCTTGTTGCAGTAACCTCGAAGCAAAAGTACAATTGTTTTGTTTACCACCTATGTTTGTTCGTCGGTCTGTGGATGAAAAGCAATGCTCCTCTTCAATTTGGTGTCCATCATGCTCCACAAGCTAGTCCAAAAATCCCCAAGGAATCGAGTATCTCGATCCAAGACAATGGACGTGGGTAATACAAAGTGAACCCAAACATACTGAAAAAAGATATTAGCAGTCTGCTCAACAATGATCTTCGTTTTACATGGCATCAAGATACACCTCTTGTTGAACCTATCCACTATGACATACAAATAATCATGACCCCCTTTGGTCATTGGTAAACCCCCTACAAAATCTATGGAAATGATTTCCCATGGATGGGATGGAACAAGAAGTGGTGAGTATATCCCCAATTTTCTATTAGTGGGCTTACAAGTAGAACAAATCACACACCCCTTTACATATTTACTTACAATTGCTTTCATTTGAGGCCAATAACAAAACCTCTGCTAATGAGCCATAGTTTTTCCTACCCCGAAATGCCCAGACACAAGAGATGTGTGAACTTCTTGTATCACATGGAATACATAGCTTCCCAAGATGATAGAGTAATTTTCCCTCCAGACAATAGTTCTCTACCTGTGCACCATGGGTTAGCTTCTCATATACTTCTTTAAAATCTTCATCAATGGTGTATTGTTCTACATAGCTATCATGAGATAAAAAAGTATTCTTCAAAATAATAGAAGCAACAATAGGAGGTCTAGAAAGCATATCAGGTACCTTGTTACTTGTACCCTTCTTGTACTTGATTACCAAATGAAATTGTTGTAGAAAACCCATACATCTATAGTGTCGAGATTGTCGCAGTTTGGTATGGGCTTGAAGATATTGTAATGGCTGGTGATTTGTATGTATAATTGTTTCCTTCGCTAACAAGTAATGCTTAGATTTCTTTACACTTTGAACTAATGCATACAACTCTTTATCATATGTAGGATAGTTAAGAACAGCTTGGTTAAAAGTCTCAGAGTGGTAACAGATAGGATTACAATATTGCATCAATACTGCACCCATGGAATATCTGATGGCATCTGTCTCGATCTCGAACAACTGTTGAAGAATCGACAGTGATAATATTGGTGCGGTACTAATCTTCTCCTTCAAAATGTTGAAATATTTTTGTTGCTTTCCTTCCCATTGAAAAGTGCTCTTCACACTAGTTAAGGCATGCAAAGGAGCTGCAATAAAGGAGAAGTTGGGGAATGAATCTACTCCAATACTGGATTGCACCCAAGAAGCTTTGGACTTCAGTTACACTCTTTGGCTTAGGCCATTTCAAAATCACATCGATTTTGGAAGGATCAATCTTCAATTGTCCTCCTCGCACGGTATGACCTAAGTATATAAGTGCAGTCTTGCCAAATTCGCATTTCGACATTTTCACATACAACTTTTCCCTCTACAAAGTATCCAATACTTGTTTTACATGCCTTACATGTTCATCACAAGTCTCGCTAAAAAAAAGAATGTCGTCTAAATATACAATCACAAAGTCATCCAAGAAAGGCCTGAATACATCATTCATCACACACATGAAAGTTTTCAGAGCATTACAAAGCCCAAATGGCATAACTAACCACTCAAACAATCCCTGTTTGGTTTTAAAGGCAGTCTTCCATGCATCCTATTCTGCGACCCTAATTTGATGATATCCACTGCGCAAATCCAACTTAGTGAAATAAACATCATTCGTGAACTGATCCAGTAAATCAGCTATATGAGGAAGATAGTATCGATTTTTCGCCATGATTTTATTTAAGGCTCGGTAATCGACACACATTATCCATGTGCCATCTTTCTTTGGCACCATCACGATCGGAGAACCACACAGATATGAATTGGACTTAATGACTCCTTGATCCAATAAGCCTTGTACCTGCTTTTTGATCTCTATCATCTCCACAACTAACATCTTGTACATGCCCACATTAGGAAGAGGAGAATCATGTTGAAGATGTATCTCATGTTGGATTTCCCTCTTAGGAGGTAATCCATCTAGTTCCTAGACAATATCATCATACTTAGAAACAATATCAATTAATTCTTTTTTATGAGACATATCACATCCTTGGAAAGCGTCATAGGTCCTGACATATTTCTCTTTGATGACCATGAGTACATATCTCTTATTAGTGGTTATGAGTCTTTTCATTTGCCTGCACTAACAAGTGTTGTATTTACCCTCATGTTGTGAGATCTAACAATATATTCCACTCCTCCTTTAGTAAGGTGGTATTTGTTGTCATGACGAAAGAAGACTGCTTTTCTATCATAAAGATAAGGACTCCCCAACACTATGCCATATATCAAGCGGTACAACATCCAAATCCACTTCATCAATCAACTTTGAAGCAATAGCAAATCTGACGGGATACATTGTTTGGTGAAATTAAGTTTTGCTTTATCACATACCCAACCAAGAGGGTAAGGATTTGGATGTGGTTTCATTACAAAACCCATCTTCTTGAAAAGTGCTTCAGATATTAGGTTTACTTGGGAACCCAGATAAAATAATGTATCTATCTTTGTATGTTTAGATACAACTCGTATATGAAATAAATCATTCCTCTTTCGTTCATCAATATGAGATTCATTATTGGAACTTGAACTAGAATGAAGAGAATCTTTACCTTGTACTCCAGCTGCTGTGATCTTTCCTTTATCTCCCGATTCAAAACCAAGATCTTGTTGCACTGTAGCAACAATCTTCGTCTTCCCCTTTCCACATAACTATTTCAGTTTCTTTCTAGATGTAGTTTCCAAAAATGTTCCTCATCGTGACCACCCTTCTTGCAATGAGTGAAATATGGTTTTCTTCCTCCTCTCATTACCGTAGCGGTCTTCTTATCCTTCCTATTGAACTTTTTGAAAGTCTTGTGTGGTAAATTGGAAGGTTTATTCATGGGATGTTCTTGAACATGTTTCCCCCTGTTCTCGAGATGAGTGGCTTGTACACAAACTTCGTCAAGACTAGTGGGGTTAAACAAGAGCAAAGTATGACGAATATAACTGTGAAGTGCGTTAATATACTTCATTAAATTTTCATAGAATCCAAAGGAATATTCAATGCTAGATATTTCTTAATAAATTCTTCTGTGAAACTTTGTACGTTTTGACATTTACTCCGTCTCAAAGTTTTCCATTCCATCATTGCTTTATGTAAATACCCTAATGGATAGAACTACTTCCTTATCTCTGTTTTGAATTCCGACCATGAGGAAAGAATCTTAACACACTTACTCATGTCCTGTAGCTTGCTCTCCCACCATATGAGAGCGGTGCCTTCCAACCGAAGAGAAGCCAAATGCACTTTAAATTCCTCTTCGTCAATATGATGAACATGACAATATACTTCAACATGTCAGAACCAATTATCTAGTTTCTCAGGATTAACATCTCCATTAAACATAGGTAAAGAAAACTTTACATCAAGATTTAATAATGGCTTCTTAAAAGAGGCTTTATGCTTAGAATGTCGAGAGTGATGAGAATTATAAGAGGAAGAAGAACTAGGACTTGAAGGTGAAGACGGAGGCTCAGGAGGGTATCCTCCAGCCCCTTGGTTTACCAAATCATCATCATTAGGCGGTGCTTCCTTTTTCTTCTCCTTCTTCTTCATCCTCTTCTCGTAATATCCATACATTCGTTTGACCATTTATGACATGCGATAAAATACCATGTGAAAGTTTTTCTCTTGTTCATCACGCTTCTCCTCTTCTGCCATCTTCTTCCTTTGGGATGTACAACCAACTTCGGGATTGAACGTCTTTAGAATTCCTTCAGCTTGCTTATGCTTGGCCCTAGTAAGCATTCATACTCAACAATTCAAGTCAAAGAGGACTGCTCTGATACCAACATGATCTAGGATCTTTTCATTAGGTAACTTATTAAAGCACTGTATTAAATGAGCATAAACAAAAGTACACCATAAAGAAGGAAAAACTCAAAAGGAAAGAGAAATAATAATGCAATATGAACACAAAGAACTTGATAAGAGAGTTCGTCCCTGGTGGACTACATCTCCGGGTCTTGCTCTCAAATGGGTAGGCCTTTTTATTAACTCCACAAAAGAATTGGGCAAAATACATAAGTATACATCATTCTGGAGTTAAGACACATAATTTTTTTCTTAGATTAGAAAACTAACACCACCACTGCGTTCGTGGCATCGTTTTACCTAAAAATGACTTTCTATATGCCTCAATTTCAGTTAGACACTTTCAGGTCCCCAAGATCCCTTCCTTGGTTTTCGTGTTATTCCTCCTACAATAAATCACTGGCTCTGTCTCTATATACGTGAAAAATATCGAAAACTATGAAAAAGGCTGTACAGATCCATACTGTACGGACATGCTTGGTCTTCCCCTTCTCCGTGCTCTTGTGTCCCGAATGCACT
>SNQJ01S0165982.1:0-19575 GCA_010110895.2 Picea sitchensis | reverse complement strand
CTTTCTAACCTCTTAACTCAACAAAAGTATGGTGATCTTGGAAAGTTTATCTTAATGCTTTTCGAGCACAGAAACAAAATTCTAAAGAATCACAAGTAATCACTTACCCTCTTAAGGTCCGATAGACCAATTAGGTCTTAGTGGACGTTAATCATCATCATCATCATCATCATCATAATTTGGTGTTTATATTAACATTGTATAATTTAGTAATGATAATGATGATTATTAAAGTCCACTAAGATCGAATTGGTTTATTAAAGCATTAAGAGAAGCTTTCCAAGATCACCATACTTTTGTTGAGTTAAGATGTTACAAAGGTTAGTAGTGTGATAAATATTTTTTAAATGAGATCTAATATGGGTATAGGTAAGAATTTGTTCATAGAATATTGAAAGTTGTTAAATTTAATTTTACATTAAAATAATAATTCCATTTAATAAAAAATTACATTTTCTTAAAAATAAAATTGTATAGTTTACTATCAATAAAATTTCAAATTCACATAATAATTCCATCTAATCAAAAATTACATTTTCTTATAAAAAAAAATAAAAAAAAATTATAGTTTACTATCAATAAAATTTCAAATTCACATAAAATTTAACTTTTTTCCAAAAATAAATAAATTCAACTATTTATAATTAATTTTTCAAAAATAAATAAATTTAACAAATTTTTAATTAATTTTTTTCACATCTTTAAAAATCAAAATGTTTATATGAAAACAAATTTTATTTTGTTTTTAAAGTTTGCTAGTTGTTAAAATCACTTATGTCTGGATCACATCAAATTTTTAATATGGTTGGATGTGTTACAATCAATAAAAATTGCTACTTACAATCAATAAAATTTATACTTTACTATCAATAAAATTTCAAATTCAGAATAAGTTTAACTTTTTTCCAAAAATAAATAAATTCAACTATTTATAATTAATTTTTCAAAAATAAATAAATTTAACAAATTTTTAATTAATTCTTTTTCACATCTTTAAAAATTAAAATGTTTATATAAAAAGCAAATTTTAGTTTGTTTTTAAGATTTACTAGCTATTAAAATCACTTTTGCCTAAGCCACATTAATTCTTAATATGATTGGATGTGTCCTTCCCACAAGCTTCCAACTTTGACAGCTTTACAAACAAAATCTTCAAAATCCAATTGAATTAATCAAATTTGACAAAATTTCATTTTGTTAAAAAAGATGAAAATGATTTTTTTATTTTTTAAACTTCTTACTTACAATCAATAAAATTGTATACTTTGCTATCAACAAAATTTCAAATTCACATAAAGTTTCACTTTTTTCCAAAAATAAATAAATTCAACCATTTTTAATTAATTTTTTTAAAATAAATAAATTTAATAATTTTTAATTAATTTTTTTCACATTTTTAAAAATCAGAATGTTTATATGAAAAACAAATTTTAGTTGGTTTTTAAAGTTTGGTAGCTGTTAAAATAACTTCAGTCTGGGCCATATCAATTCTTAATATGGTTGGATGTGTCCTTCTGAATACAACAAGCTTCCAACCTTGGCAGCTTTATACAACAAAACTCTCAAAATCCAACTAATCAGATTTGACTAATTTTTTTTTTGTTAAAAAATATGAAAATGATTTTTTATTTTTTAATCTGGCTACTTACAAAAGACATTGTCTACCTGTTTTAAGAAATGGTTTTTTAAGACAAAATCCAATGATATAAATTTACACTAATGATTATTTTTTGTTGTGCAAAATCCATTTCTGAATGCAAAAATAGCTTCAGCATATTCAAAACATAAAACACTATTAAAATAATCACTCAAATCTAAGAATGTAACAATTTTTAGCCGGATTTCAAACCAATTTAATTGGTAAAAAACTTTTTTTCTTAAAACTTTTAGCATACGGCTTACAAAATACAAAACTTTGTTGAATCATTCACGAACCAACAAATCGGATTTTGCGTATCGATCCGTGGGAAGAGATTCCAGCTGGGTGTACGATAATTGAACGAGTAGATTGTTATGAAAATGAGGCAATGAAATATGTCATGCACGATTTGCCGTAGAGAATAATTAGACGTCATCCCGTCGTCGGTGATAGTAGATAGAGACTGAATCGCTGTATCCAGGAAGGAAGAAACGAGGAAGGATCTTTTTTCATTCCGCGTCTCTGCCCATGGATCACGCGGACCCAACGGCGCCACTTCCACCGTCGCCGTCGCCGTCAACGTCAACATCCCAACCCATTATAAACCCTAAACCTAGCAATTTACAGTCAAATATTAATTAAAACGCCTACTAATACCCCAACTTCGACGTTTCTTCCGCATTCCGACCTTTTCGCTTCTCTCGATTTTCTTTCACACTCGTTTTCATAGTATTTTGCGGGATCTGAGGCCGCTTACAGACTGTTGTCGGCCCTTCAGTTACTAAGATTAGTGTTATAGAGGTTTGAATATGGTGCCTGCTGTGGATGAGGTGTGGGAGGAATTAGGTGCCGAAAGATNCACTCGTTTTCATAGTATTTTGCGGGATCTGAGGCCGCTTACAGACTGTTGTCGGCCCTTCAGTTACTAAGATTAGTGTTATAGAGGTTTGAATATGGTGCCTGCTGTGGATGAGGTGTGGGAGGAATTAGGTGCCGAAAGATGGTCCTCTCCGAAAAGCAACGCCTTGGCCGCGTGGAGATTCGAACCCTGTTCGATATTGGATGATGAATCGAAGCAGGGCGGGTGGATAGGCCGCCAATCGTGGCAGCAGCGTGAGATGGAGTCCTTGACGTTGGCTCTGCAAAGAGAATTGTCTTCTTCATCCGCCAGAAACGAGAACGAGAATAAGAACAAGATCGAGAAGGTGTTTCAGGTTTCCGACTCGTCGATGGCGTCGTCGGGGACGGGGTTCAATGCATTGCAGACTTCTTCTTCTTCCTCCTCACGGCACCTCGATGCCGTCGGCTCGCCCGTCGTGAGCTCTGTGGCGGACACCACCCGCGCAATATCCCATCTCGTTGCTCCTGATGAAAGCAACGGTGTTTATGGAATTGTCGGCCTCGGTAGCCAAATGCCGGGCAACGTTGCCAGGACGTCGCTGGCACCGGTGGGCAAAAAGAATCATCCGTTGAGTACCGTCGGCGGCGGGAAGGTGAGCAAGCCTAGGCGCTCCAGGGCGTCGAGCAAGTCTCCGATAACGTTTCTGGCTACGGATCCCGCAAACTTCAGAGCCATGGTTCAGCAAGTCACGGGCGTTCAGTTAAATCCGACAGCCACGGCTGCGCAGCTATGGAGCCCCAGCGGCGGCATAGCAGTTCCGTTGCCCAAGAGAGATTTCTCGTCTGCCTCTGCCCACAAGAACATCCGGGGGTTGCCCACCTTGGACACGTCATCTCTTCGCTTCGACATGTCCCGGGATCGAATCTTGGCTCCTCAACAGAGACACATTTTCAGCAGTTATAATAGTTTTCAAAACTCCCCCATACATGAGCCCCTGAGCAGTTCCGAGGTTACACCCGGTACAGGCGAGCTTCTCACGGAAAATCTCAGATCTCCGTATGTTCAGCCATGGATGAAAATGAGAGGATCTTTGCCTCATCCTATCCCTACTCTCGATGAGGATGGGTGGAGAGAAGAGATGGCCTTCAGAGGGCGCTGATAGTTCACAGCAGCAGCCAAAAGTGTTGGGGAAGCATATGCGCTCAAGCACTAAAAATGGCGGACTGCTATAAATGAATGATTTTCTTTTTGTTCGCAAATTCTGACAGAGAGCTGTGAGAGTTGTACGTGGAGAAGTGGAACGAGTGCCTTCAGTAGTGGAGAGAATAAGCTTAAATGCTTCCCCATTTCTTCAGGAAAATCCCCCATTGTGAGTCTAAGCATCACAGTCACCAGGGGAGGACGATCAACATGGTTGCACCAAGCGAGGACGATCAACATGGTTGTGAGGGTAATATTGCCTTTTTTCCCAAAAATAGATAGATGAATTTAAACCATGCAATATCTGCAAAGCAGCAGCGTAATTCATGTTGACCGTTAAAAATTTTACTTTGAAATCGCTACAGGCATTTTGTTAAATTGCATAATGCATGTTCACTGTTTCCGTCTTTTTCTAAATTTTATTATTTTATCAATAATCTTGACTTGTGAAAACTATGGTTATATTTATTTATATTTATTTTACTGTGTTAATTGGACTAATTAAGTTAAATGAATTCAATATTTAGATTTGTTTTAAATCCATTCTTATTATCTCTGGTTATTTTAGGATTCGTTATTCTCATATTTACCCAAAAAAAACCATTTAATTAACTTTTGAGCCGAGTATTCATTTCTATTAGGTTTATGATTCTTAGGTTAACTAAATCAATCATATGGTTATATTTTTAATTTATTTAATTATCTTGTTTATTATTTTTTAAATAATTTTAAGTTATTTTTCATTTTTACTAATTAAAGTTATATTTTTCTATCTTTAAAAGATTTATATTAAATTTAAGATAATAGATATAATGTTTATTTTACATATTGGAAAACAATTCCAAACTCTGAATACAATGAAAATTCCAAAACTTTATACCAAAATTATGACAAATTTTAAAAATTTACAGTGTCAAACATGTGCAACGTTTAACTTTTGCTATCTTGTAAGCAATAATTTCCACTTGCATGAGCGATCTTGTTTATGTTTGTTTACTTTAACATATAATGGTTTGTGACAAAAATAAAATGTTAACATTAAATGTTATGACTACATAATTATATATATCGAATTTTATAATTAGCACAGTTACAAATTTGTGGCTGGTGAACGTAGAAAGGATGACTTGCAAAAAGAAGGTTTGCAAAACCTGAATTGTTGGGAAAGAGAAACTGTTCAGAAGTGGACGGAAGGAGTTGGCTGGAAGGAAGGAAGCAGTGTGTCCAAAACGTGGTTAATGAAGGCCAAAGGTTTAAGTTGGCATAGAAAATAAAACCTTAATCAAATAAAACTGATTAAACACTAAAAATCTATTAAATGTGCCCATGATCAATAGATATATACCTTTAGGTGTAATTAGATTTGCTGCCTGCATTATGTGATTTATTAAACATTATTATTTGTGATTAAAAAGAAAAACGGTTCAATCATTTTTTTTATTTTTTTTTTCAATAGAGATAGGTTGAAAAATGACGTGATTGCTAAATCCATAAGAAACATGAGCTCATCAACTTGGGCCTGCAACGGGCGCCACTGTTTGCATGTGTAACGTTTCAAATATATATCGATAGAATGAAACCACAGTGCCATTTGTGAGTGACAAAAATACAGTGCCATTTTTTTTTAGAGAGCAAGGAATTTTGGTTAAATGAAGAGTTTGTTAGAATTGTTGATGATGATGATTAACTTCCATAAGATTGAAATAATTTATCAGATTTTAAGAGGATAAGTGATTTTAGAATTTTGTTTATGTACTGAAAAAGTATTAAGAAAAGCTTTCCAAAATAAATCTTTTTGCTACAGCTAAACTGTATTAACTTATGGTTTCACGTTATTTAATGACATCAAATAAAATCAGGATCAAGCCAAAAGTTTATGGATATAACTTTGTTTGTTTGAAAAAGAAGGGTTTTAGCTCAGCCCAGCTCCCTTCCCTCGTTGATGTTCTCTAATGGTTTTAGGATTTATACTTTTTAATTATTTTTAGCCATTGGGAGGTCTATACATACCTCCTTGCTTTATTAAGTACTGTGCAAATTTCGGAGAAGTACTGATTTTTAGTGGAAGTCGATGGCCATTGTAGAAAAAATAATTTGTGACGTATCTTATTATATCAGCAAAATCTGATCTGAAATTTTTCGGGAAGAACAAGAAATTCCCCAGGTACTCAAACCGATTTTAAGGATCACAAAACAAAGTCGGTTGTGCATGCATTTTGTAAAGAAAAACTCAGTTCCTACTCTCATAGTGTTCCCCTCTATTTTATTTTCCCGTGGGTTTACAGATTTTCAAACATTAGAGACTTAGTGCATGCTCGGCGGATTTAACGCCACTGATATATTCGTTAGCCAATTAAATTTATGCAACAGCCCTGCACGAACCTGGGCGGAGCAAAAACAACAAAGGTTAACTTTCTACATGTTATGAATAGCGTGCTTAATCTAATAAATGACTGAAGGAAAATGCAGCAGCGAATTAAGTAAACATTTCCACACGAACAAAATTTTGAACTGGAAACTTCGGGTTTTTTTATATTACTTGGGAATGAAGGAGAATGGACTCAGAATCTCTATAGAGAGTACGAGGTTTTAAAAGTCGCTTTACCCCAGTAAGTTTTTCATTTTTTTAGTATGTTGAATCTAATTTTGTATTTAAAAATGCAATTTAAATAACATGAAAATATAATTTTTTGTAAATTTATATAGCAGGATTCCAAAAAAGAACTATATATATTAAAATCTTATGTTAAAATCCAGATACATACAAAATATATTTAAGGCATATAAGAAGGATACTGTTTCCAGTTAAAATCCAACATACATATTAGGTACATAATATTTAAGGCATTCAGAAGGATACTGTTTCCTATCCACTTAGTGAACAGTGAAGTCTCACGTGAAAATAAGGCCCATAATCATAATCAAAGAAACTTAATATAAAATTCAGATGGACAGTGTTTCTGCTGAAGGGAACAATGAATTCCCATGGCAAAATAAGACCATCATCATAATCAAAGCAACTGAATGTAAAATTAGTTCAGTGTCAATACAGTCGGCGGTGTCAATACAGTAATTGTCCATTGTTATACACACACAGTTTTCTTCTTTCGTGTAATTGACTACGAAATTGTATATAATTTCTGATGGAGATTCAAAACAGATTGCAAATATTGTTTTGAGGATAAGTGAATTGAGACAGATTGCAAATATGGTCTCGTGGGTTTGCAGGATTAGTGAATTTGTGTAGTGAGTATAATTGCATATATGGGATGACGGATATTCAAAAGTTGTACTGATTGGCTTGTGGGTGTGAAAGAGAATTGGTGATACAAAGGTATGCAAACACAGCTGTAGCTGTAACTATAAAGGAATGCATGGGTTGTGGGGAATGAAAAGAAAACGAAACAAGTTTCACATGTGAACTATTTGGTTGTATTTTTTATGTTTGAAATTTTCACTCATCTATAATTATCTAAATAATATTTATGAAGAGGATTTATAAGTATAAAAAAATGAAATATAAATATAAAATTTTGAAATTTTGAAAAATAGAATATTTATAAAATATTAATAAAATTAATTAATTAATATATTAATAATAATAAAAATATACAAATACTTATAATATTTAATACACATTTTATAAAATAAAAGTTTAGAAGTAAATTGTAGTTTGATCAAGAAGTCATTTTATGTTATCAAAGTCAAAATACATTGCATAGTTATTGAGTCATTGATATCATAAATGTGAATGCAAAAGTTAAAGACAAAATATGGTCAAAATACATTGCATAGTTATTGAGTCATTGATATCATAAATGTGAATGCAAATGTTAAAGACAAAATATGGTAGATGCTAAAACCATATATGAAAGAATCTCATAGTTTGTCATTCTCCTTTTTTATATTCAATCTAAGATTTGCATTTATTGATGTGCATATTTCATAAAATAAAAGTTTAGAAGTAAATTGTAGTTTGATCATCAAATCATTTTATGTCATCAAACTCAAAATGTATTGCATAGTTATTGAGTTATTGATATCATAAATGTGAATGCAAATGTTAAAGACAAAATATGGTATATGCTAAAACCATATATGGAATGATCTCATAGTTTGTCATTCTCCTCTTTTATATCCAATCTAAGATTTGCATTTATTGGTGTGAAGTGAAGGATGACACTTAAAGATGATCTAACATTGATTTATTAAGATCTAAGTTGGCTAATACAATCTCAACACTGTTGTGGAAACTATTATCATTAGGAAACACATTTTTCAATACTTGGATGTCCAATATATTGAGACACATTTAGGGCAGGTGTCTCACATGTGTTTGGCATGTGTCCTATCTTAGGAAAGACATGTGTCAAATAGGATTTAAACATGTGCCTTAGTGTATCACATGTCCTACACATAGGATAGACATAGAGCCCCTAAGGGACTTGAATTGAGGTCTACAAAAAGTTCAAAATATCTTTTAATGTTTCCTTTTTAATCAGTTTCCTTTCTCTAATATATCATTGGAGGGGATAAAATGTTTTTCATCTTAAAAATATTTTTACTAACATATCATACTTTTATAAAAATGTTTTTCCATTAAAAAATTAAATGTCAAAACATAATAATCAATTTAATTCAAGAGTAACATCCACTTTTATATGGGTAAATGTCATGAAATTTGAACCAAAAATGTTTTTATGTATGTTAAATTTTGACTTTTCATATGTTAGGACTTAGTCAAGGTTAACACTACACTTATTGACATTCAAATTTGTTGATGCTTTTTTAAGATATTTATTATTATTATTTTAAATAACATTTATGTATTAAGTAAAAATAACAATAACATCTTCTTTTTTTAAATTGTATTTAAATATTATTTTTTTGAAATTGCATCCTTTTTCATTTAGTAAAAACAATTGTTTAAATTATTTCATAGTAAATTTGTTTCATGTATCAAGATTGTGCTATCAAAGATAAAATTGTAACTTAAAAAATTCCATTCATTATCTATATAATTAAAATGAAAAATACATTATACCATAGTATTGATAAAAATATAAACAACAAAAAAAATGGTTGAAGAAGTATGGTTGGAGAAGTATGGATAATCACATATATATAACAAAAAAAACAATGGTTGGGGACTTGCACACTCAAGGTTAAAATTTAGCTGCAAAAACTAATATATATAGGAATACATTTCCAAGAAAATGCATGGCTATAGATAGTAATAATGTCATATTAAGTGGTAGTAAAATTGAATAAGAGAATGGAAAAACTTATTTTTATAATATTGCAAAAACCCTAAAAAAATCTAACTTATACAATCCAAATTATTTTTCTCAAAATTATTTTTATTATGTGACTAATTAAATTTGAATCACTAATATGTGTTTCAAACTTTATTTAATATTAATAATGTTATACAAATATCAAAACTATAAAATTGTATATAAAATAGCCCATAAATATATATAAACATTGTGTTTAGATACACAATCTCACTCTTAGGAAATTTTGTTCCCAAAATTTAAAATCCAAAATGTTTATATTAGATACATATCAGAAACATTTTCTAAATTTAAATTTAGATCTATTTATTTTCTATATTCTCAATCTAATAATAAATATAGTATATAAATTTATAAATTTTTCTATCAAATTCATTTAAATTAAATATGTTGGAAATAATAAATATAGTATATAAATTTATAATTATTTCTATGACATACATTTTCATTATATTTAAATTAAATATATTAAAGTATATAAATTTATAATTATTTCTATCACATACATTTTAGTTATATTTAAATATGTTGTAATTTGATTTGAAATGATGATAAATTTTATTATAAATTTAAATTAAATATTATTTTTATCAATAAACTCAAATCAAACATATAATACATTAAAAATCAAATATATAATACATCAATAAATCAAACATATAATACATTAAAAATCAAATATATAATACATCAATAAATCAAACATATAATACATTAAAAATCAAATATATAATACATCAATTAAAAATTAATCAAACATATAATACATTAAAAATCAAATATATAATACATCAATTAAAAATTAAGAAAATAAATTTTGAAAAGTTATTTTAAACATTTTAGTTATATTTAAATATGTTGTAATTTGATTTGAAATGATGATAAATTTTATTATAAATTTAAATCAAATATTATTTTTATCAATAAACTCAAATCAAACATATAATACATTAAAAATCAAATATATAATACATCAATAAATCAAACATATAATACATTAAAAATCAAATATATAATACATCAATAAATCAAACATATAATACATTAAAAATCAAATATATAATACATCAATTAAAAATTAAGAAAATAAATTTTGAAAAGTTATTTTAATAAGTAATTGAGAAATTAAACATATAATAAATGAATAGAAAGTTGAGGAAAGGAGCTTGGTAAATAAATTTTAAGATATTCTTTTGAAAAATCATAATTCATAACCAATAAAAATATAATTAAAGTAATCTACTTTTAATATTTTAATATTGATTTAAGTTTTTATTAAATTATTTTTTAAATGAAATATTAGATATGAGTGAACCTCTATATGTGATTTTAAAAAAGAATATAAATTTTGAAATATTTTTTTAATAAGTGATTAAAAATATTCTTAAAATATTTTACTTTTGATATTTTAATATTGATTTGAGTTTTTATTAAATTATTTTTTCAAATAAATATTAGTTAAAAAATCTTGGATTTGAGTGAGTTTTTTTATATGATGTGATTTTAAGAAAATTAATTAATTTGGTAAATAATTAATTCAACCGAATCGTGTCAATCTACCACTAAGTCGGCATAAATTTTACCACCTTCTCACAAAAAAAAACCCTCCAAAATTATCATTTAAATTTTTATGTTTATAAAACAAACGAGAGGTGGTCTGGTACCGAGCATTTAATGTGAAAAGCTCCAATATTAAACTATAAAGCTCCAGTTAATGTTGCTGTTTTTATTTGAGCCGCCATTATTATAAAGTTGGTGCAGTTTCGCTGAAGGCTGCTCGAGGATGTCAGGACTGATCATGCATGTCATGGGAAGTTGAACTTTCCAATGCTTTTATTACACACGGGATTTGGAGTCAGACGATCCTCTTTTCAGCCAGAGCAGAAATTTCAGAGCTTATTATGATTCAATTTTTAAATATTTTGTACGCTTTTAATTGACCCAAATTTTCAATTTCTAAATATTTTATACGCTTTTGAATTGACCCAAAATTTCAAAGGATTTTGTAAAAGTGTGAATAAATCCAAACCTCCATACAATTTGGTTCCACAAAGCTAAAAGTTGAGATTTAATCGCCATAAAATATTGATTTTAATTTTTAAAATTTAATGTTTTGATGACATCACAGTGTCGTCATGCTTACGTATATTAATTGAAATGTTAAGAGAATTGAGGAAAGCTTTGTCATCGTATGCAAATGGACCTCACGTGATCTGCTAACCTTTATGTGTGGGGTCACACTACGCGTTTCTTCGCCCCCCACACGTTAACTCACCTTTACCCATAGTCCTCCTTATCAAATATGTAAATTATTTTAATATAGACACTTTTAATATAATTTTAAGGGTTGCATTTACATAATACATGTTTAATTTAAGTGATTAGTGATGTAGTAATGTTATCTAACTATTTTATGTTTTGGTTTTTTTTTTTAGTAATTTAACAACATAAATTTGTTCGAAATAACTATTTATTATTATTTAAAATCTATTTTGAATGCAGAAATAGATTCAACACATTGAAAATCTTGAGACACTATACATAAATATTCACTTAAATATGTGGATCTACAATTTCTCATAGGATTTTGGACAAATATTCTCGGAAAATATCGTTTGAGAAACACCAAAACGTAGAACATTTAAACTAAGACATTTTGAGATAAGTGTGCATCTTAAACTTCTAACATGTGTTTTTCTAAATTGTGAAAATAATACAAACTTTGTTTTCAAGCACACAATAGAATTTAGATAGGGAGACATGGCATAATATGAAAATGGTTAATAGAGAGTTGATTGTAGAATTTCTACAATCTTAACAAATATGATTTTGATTCTTAAGTTGGTTTGGAAATGTCAAGACAATGTCAAAGGGTAGTTTTGAGGCCAATTGCATGCATTTAGAGGAAGCAATAGTATTTATGAAACAAGTTTTCTTGCAAAAACAAAACAAATTTTAAGGTTTAATTTGAAAATCTTGAAATGTTGAAAAGGTGATAAATGATAAAATATACATTCTTCAATTTGAGTCACTAATTGGACCTTGGTTGTGCATTTCAGTGAAGGCAATTTTGGTCAATTTTAGTGAAAAAACATTGTGGACCTTCGATATGAACAAATGGAGACAAATTAAAACATTATGGGATATGGATTTTGTTGGAAAATAAAATATCTACAAAATGTTGTCTCACTTTCTCAAAAGGACACCTATATGAATTTTTGGCATACATTTCTCTAAGCCTTGTTGGCCCTTGACCAAGTTTTGAGGAACACTTTGTCATATTTGACCGTTTTGGGGACTTCGACAGCTTGCCAAAGATGGATCGTCAGGCGAAGCAGATATCATGGGATCTTAGTCCACTTTTGGGCCCCTTTTAGGGTTTTGGGTTGATGTAATGGGAAAGGGATGTTGGCCCGTGGGTTTACCCACGCTTAGGCCCACTTTTGTAATGTATAAATAGATACTTATGCAATGTAAGAACATGGATGGCTTAGTGCTAGCAATTAGATCTGTGTGATCGGATATGGATTGTAGATGCTATGTGCATGATTGTAAGAGGCTTGCAGAGCTAAGTGCAAGTTGTTTTAAGAGGTTGTAGAGGGATTTGTGTTGAAGTGCAAGGAAGAAGGATCTAACGAGTTGCGTAGATCTTCTGTCCTGTGCGAAGTAAGGGTTTTGAGTGGGTTTTGTTGTAACCAATTGAAGACACTAATAAAGAAGAAGAGTTGGTGGGCGTAGCCCCAGGGTGGGAGTGAACCACGTAAATTTGTGTGTGATGCTTTGTGCTTCGGCTTGGTGTGTTTATCTCTTTATTTGCTAAGTGCTTCAATATATTTAGATAGATCTACTTATGCTTTGCGCTTCTTAGATGTGTATGAATGTTAGATCTTATATGTATGAAGATGCTTACTGCCAATACACTGGATATGATCTATTTTACTGTTGTTAAGTGTTGAAATATCTTAGATCTAAGTTAATGCTACAATGCTCTACGTTATCTGCGAAGTATAATAAGGGTTGGATATAGATGAATGATTGGTGCTAAGTGCGTTGTAAGTGATATAATCACAGATCTATGTCCCAGCTAAGGTTGCAGACACTTGAGTCTTGCAACCACCCATGCCTCTACCTTGGGTGCGACTTCATCTGCTTCGCAGGTGTTGTCAAAAGGGCCGGTAGTTAGGGATTTGTTGGTGCACTCTTGAGCGTTGAACCCTGGGTCTGCCCCTATGCCAACAAATGGTTATGTTGCCGGGATGTGAAACTGTGATTGCTGGGAACTAGAGAAGAAGAAGCTTTGTGCAAAGAAATCTCTTTGCGTAGATTTGTTGCCCTAGTGCACATTGTTCTAATTAACCTGTGAAGCTTTGTGCCAAGAAAGAAAGGTCGGATTTGAAGAAAGGAAGATTAGATCTGAAGAAGAGAAGCAAGATCCGAACACTTCGTGCTCTAAGAAAGGTAAAAGTGGAAATTTCTGAAAGAAAGAGGTCAGATATGCAGAAAAGAGGTAAGATCTGTAAGCTCTGTGCTCTGATAAAGATAAGAAATTTCTAGATCTAAAAGCTTTGTGCTCTATAAAAGTAAGATAAGTAGAAATTTTTGTTTCTAAAGTATGGATCTAGGTATTTTTGATAGATTCGGTCCTAGGGCATTAATAGAAGAAAGAAAGTTTGATGTGAATAGATCTGATAAGCATAATGATAGATATGTTATACCTATGAATAGAAAGAATGTTTGGACTAACAAATGGATGCAGGATCCTAAAAAGCATTTTTTGCAGACCAACTACCATGATCCTGGAGCGCAGTACAAAAGAAGTTGGGGATCATTTAAGAGAAAGAGAGGATTAACCCTCTGTTACAATTATAGAAAACCGAGACATCTAGCTAAGGAATGCTATGGTAGAGGACCTAGTTGTCTTTCTTGCAAAGCTCTGGATCATGAAGTATTGGATTGCCCCATAATGATTGTTAGGCTCGAAGGAATGAATCCGAACCCTAAGGCAGATCCAGAGATAATAGAACCTCAAAAGAATCAGAGAAACTATTAATTCAGATGAAAAAAACCCTGAATGAACACCGACATGTCAGATTATCAGAGATCTTTAAAGAAAAGGAATGCATCGAAGTAAGGATGGGGGACTTCGAAATTGATTATGTTCTAGATGAGGAAACAAAGATGAATATCATGACAGAGAGAACATGGGAAGCTATAGGGAGGTCTGCCATGATTTCTTCACTAGGAGGAATATGACTCTTCAGAGGAAAATTGGTAAACCTCTGTGGAAGGCTCACTCAAATATCTGTGAATGCTAATGGAACTTTGACTGAAGAAGATTTTGAGGTTATTACATTTATTGAGGGAAACACCCCGTTTACTATGTTACTTGGAAAACCTTGGATTGATAGACGGAAGGAAGAAGCAGAAGTTTTGGAACTGAAGAAACAAGAATTAAAAGATTTCATGACAAGGAAGATTGCACAGTTGATTGAAGAACAGAAGCTCCTTGACACTAGAGACCCCAATGTCGAAGCTGAAAGAATGTCACAAGGCTCACAGAGGACTGAAGCACCTGTCCCAGAGAAAGAAAAATTATTACTCCAAAGAGAATCTCAACAACGCGCATTGACTATGCTAAAAGAAGATAGGAATCAGAATGGAAAAAGACAGACAAAGTTGAAGATTACTGGGAAGAAGGCTAGAAAGTTAAGTAAGAAGCGGTCGAAGATTGAAAAGTTGCAGGAGATTCCAAATGGAACATCGCCGAAAGAAAACTCGCAGAATGGGAGCTCCATCGGGATATCAGGACAACGATCTATGGCACTTCGCCATGGCAAAGCAATATAGTCGTTGGGCCAATATACCCATTCGACTTCCACCCCGAATGGACAGAAAAACATTGATGGCTCATCACCAGACCGTTAGACCACACCATAACGGATAGAACCAAAGTTAAGGAAGCCCCATACCCATTGCAAACAATCCATTACAGAGTTACTTACTTAATCCATCGCGCCATGCACAGAACACACTTTTGCTAATCGTGAATTTGAATCCACAGACTACCTGAATTGTGAACTGTGATTACTTCACCCTTACTCTCTACCTTACTACAGTATCTACGTTACTTTGAGAACTTGAGCTATTGATCCTGAGAGTATATGTTCGATGAATTTAGCGCAGCTGAAGAATCTGTAAGAGAGGTACTTGTTAGCCTCAGAGTCGAAAGAGTCATGTCGGAGCGGGGATTGTCTATAGGTTTACAGGCATCATCGACGAGAGGAGTGCAAGCCTCCCCATCGACTGCTCGAGCAAGAACATTCCAAGCCGACGCAGAAAGAAGAACCAAACATAAGGACGATATGGCCAATACAAAGTTGGTTCCATCCATCCTACCTGCTTACATACCACCTTTGAGCGGTGCGATCAACAGAGATAGTGTGCCTAGATACTTTGAGTACACTCTCATCATGGCATACCTATCGAGAGGAGTACGCGTAGTCCGCGCAGATCATGACAAGATCACAACATTGAATTTTAGTGACTTCAACCTGGGGGATCGTAAATTTTACAGCACACTGGCCCCATAAAAGTACCTAGCCAGAACCAAGGGAAAGAATTCGAAGATCATCCCTCAACAATGGACAATGAACCTCGCGCAGTCTACTTTGGTCAACGTTATGTAGATACCGCACTTCGGCAGACACCAGGAGGTAACTGCTTGCGTGAAGCTGCTACTGGCAAGTTACCACGGAGGATACTTATGGTTGAACCGTCGCATAACAGTTGATCCAACGCTAATCAACTGGATCATCGGGCTTAGCATGGAGGGCCCTGATCCCCATGATTACTATCCTGGAAAGACCGCAGATCGCGCTCTTACTCATAAGATCAAAGAAGCCTATGGTGATGTTGAGAATGGCGCGCGAGGCTACAAGGTAGCTTCTATTGAAAGTGGCGTAGTGCGCCTCGCCTGTCAATTGATCGCAGGGAAGTTGGTATGCAAGAATCAACCCATGCAAGTATCTGTCTTTGTAGTCGACCTCGCAGGAAAGTGTGGAGAGAGACTACAGATGAACTGGGCAAAGTACCCGGTGAATCAACTAGAGATTGATTATAGAGAATCACATGATCAGGGGCATGAATTTCAGTTTAGCTGGCTCTTGATACTCATAGCTTTTGTTGTATGGGAGCTACTAGAAGGTGCAACCTTCCCCAACATTGACCTCTTTGAACCACTAGCTGCGAAGTTCAATACCCCGTGGTACTTGAACGACATGAATAAGCAGTGGCAATCCAATGTTGTATTTCATACCTACTACACCCAGTTGGAGCTCGCCATCCAGTTCGAGCCTCGCATGACCCTGAATACTTTACATAGGTTTCGACCTTTGATAAAGTTGAGTGCAGACCACCATTTTATATATCTGACAGCACGCACTGATGAGAACAAGGAACAACTTCAATCTTATTACAAGTTGACAGAAGAAGACCTGGAGGAAATCACCAAGGAATGGTCGATCGACCTCCTTATTCCCGTAGACCATGCAGAAGTATCCAACATTGACAGCCTAGAAGCTACGCAGAATACACCTGGCCCTAGTAAGACAAAGAAAACAAAACAAATAAAGAAGGATGAGGATATCTAGGATGTAGACAACAGATCTGTAAGAACCGCATCCATTACACCAGAGTAAGGAGCTAATGGCTAAGACTTAGAGGAAGTTGAACAACAACTAGAAGACGAAGTAGAAATCATAAAGAAAAGGAAGGGTTCGTCTCCAGAATCTTCCTCCTGAAAGAAATCAAAAGCACCCATGACTAAGATGAAGACTACGCTCACTCCAGATGACTTCAGTTTTCTCCTCGCAACTATGAACGAAGCCATAGAAGAGATAATCGAGAAGCAAGAAGCTAAGAAAGAGACCATGTACAATAGAATCGAGATTGAACTCCAAAGAGCACAACAAGCTCTCCAATCTAGCCATGCCTCTAGGCCCCTGCCAGAAGAAACAACATAAGAAGGAAATGAACCAGTTCAACTCCGCCAGATTGCTAACATGGTCGAAGTACGCCTTCGGAAGGCCTAGGAAGAAACAACGCAGGCCACTCGGGCCTTAAAGCAAGCACAAGAGGAAATTATCGAGCAACGTCGAGCTGCGCAACAAGAGAAGGACACTCTCCAAGCGAAATTTAAAGAAGACAAAGCGAAGATTCAAAAAGAGAAAGAGCAGTTGCTCGTGAAGCAGATTGGGATTGAAGAAGCAGTCAACAAAGCATTTCGCTCTGTGACTGGCTTAGAAAAAAAGGCAAAGGACCCCATAGAACGCCAAGTGATGGTGCTTGTTGAAGTTATTCAACAACTTCAACAAAGAGTCGTGGACTTAGAGCTTCAGACCATACCACAGACCCCGCAAGAAGTGCGCGACCAGCGAGAAATAACTGCTCGGAGAACTGTAGAAAGGATTAAAGTACTCTCTGAGGAATGCAAACAGTTAAGTAGCATAAGTGCGCAGATCTACGAGAACCTAGCCAAGAACCCAGAATTTCATAAATTGGAGTCGCAGCTCCAAGAGGTGAAGTACAAAGTCGAAAGTCTACAGGTGCAGTTGAAGGCCCTATCACCTATAGAGAGAATGAAGAGGTTTCCAGAGCAACGCACAACCCAACAACAGATTCACATGCTTCAGAGTAAAGTAATGGAAGTCTCTCAACAACTTCAACCATTGCAAGAAAAAGCATGCCAACTATTCACTAAAGTTGAAAGCCAAGGAATATAACTTGAACAGGTTGTGAATACAACAGAACATCTCCTAGAAGGGTCGGTGAACGAGGCACTCATCCAAGAGTTCGACAAGAAAGAGGCAGTAGCAACATGGCAGGTTGAAGTAGCTTGATCCAAGCTCGAGTAATTCGAAGCAGAATTGGTTAGACCTGAGTGACTCGGGACGAGTCATAGGTGAGTGTTGGGGGCCTGTTGGCCCTTGACCGAGTTTTGTGGAACACTTGGTCATATTTGACCATTTTGGGGACTTCGAAAGCCTGCCAAAGATGGAGCGCCAGGCGAAGCAGATATCACGGGATCTCGATCCACTTTTGGGCCCCTTTTAGGGTTTTGGGTTGATGTAATGGGAAAGGGATGTCGGCCCGTGGGTTTACCCACTCTTAGGCCCACTTTTGTAATGTATAAATAGATAGTTAAGCAATGTAAGAATGGGGATGGCTTAGTGCTAGTAATTAGATCTGTGTGATCGGATATGGATTGTAGATTCTATGTGCATGATTGTAAGAGGCTTGCAGAGCTAAGTGCAAGTTGTTGTAAGAGGTTGTAGAGGGCTTTGTGCTGAAGTGAAAGGAAGAAGGATCTAGCGAGTTGCGCATATCTTCTTCCCTGTGCAAAGTAAGGGTTTTGAGTGGCTTTGTGCTGTAACCAATTGAAGACACTAATAAATAAGAAGATTTATGGTGGACGTAGCCCCAGGGTGGGGGTGAGCCACGTAAATCTGTGTGTGATGCTTTGTGCTTCGGCTTGGTGCATTTATCTCTTTATTTGCTAAGTGCTTCAATATATTTAGATAGATCTACTTATGCTTTGCGCTTCTTAGATGTGTATGAATGTTAGATTTGATATGTATGAAGATGCTTAGTGCCAATACACTGGATATGATCTATTTTACCGTTGCTAAGTGATGAAATATCTTAGATCTAAGTTAATGCTGCAATGCTCTACGCTATCTGCGAAGTATAATAAGGGTTGGATATTGATGAATGATTGATGTGAAGTGCATTGTAAGTTATATAATCACATATTTGTGTCCTAGCTAAGGTTGCAGACACTTGAGTCTTGCAACCACCCCTGCCTCTACCTTGGGTGAGATTTCATCTGCTTCACAGGTGTTGCCGAAAGGGCCGATAGTTAGGGCTTTGTTGGTGCACTCTTGAGCGTTGAACCCTGGGTCTTCCCCTATGCCAACAAGCCCTCTCTTGCATATTTGTACCATGTTTTTAACTGCAAGCTTGAAATTTTGAGAAATTAATGCAAATTTGACATCCTTAATGAACTTTTAAGAACCCTTGGAATATGAAACATTGAATTTGAATAGTTGGGTAGATGGAAGTTCAAAGGCCAATGAAGACAGGCATAAGTATGAATTTTGTGAATGAACAAATGGCCTTTTTCTCTCTTTTGATTTTGGTTATTTGTTGTGTTTGTTGCTATAGGTTTCAAAGACTTATGCATAAGCTTTGTGAATATAATGAATCCCATGAGCATTTGACATTGACTCAATAAAGTTGTAGAGATTGTTGTTTAATATCTTTGCTATATATTTTTATACATATATAACACACTATGTGTGCTAAATGTCTATTTAAATTGATGCACTTTTGGTTTTGTTGGACACTATGAGTGCTTTCATTGTGTGACTTTGATCATTGAATAAAGCTTTGTCAACATATGCAACATCTACAAATTATGTTGTTTGAAAGGAGCTTTGTAAGATGCAATACTTTGGGTAATTATCCTTTTGTTGACGGGCGAAATTGATCGTCCGTCAACTGGGAGAGTGGAACCAGTCCGGGGTTGTCTAAATAACCCA
>SNQJ01S0165980.1:6467-21020 GCA_010110895.2 Picea sitchensis | reverse complement strand
ACAATTGCATTTTTGGGGATAAAATTATAACAAATTTATGAGATCTCCAACTGGGGTATTATGGATTCTAGTAGCAAAGACTTTTAGATTTACAAATCCTTTGGTCTAAGCAATAAGAAATGTTTAAATTCTGTAAATTTAAAGTTGGTGATCAAGATTGATAGAGTTACATAAAAAAAAAAGGGAACAACATCTACAAGTAGTCTAGGATAGCCTCAGGGACCCATTTTGACAGGTAAAAATTATGAAGTTTGGTCAATCAAGATGAAAACATTGCTTCGTTCTGAGGATTGTTGGGTTGTAATTGTAAATGGGTTCATAGAACTAGATCTAGCAACCGCCCAAACTATGAAAAACTCTCAAAGAGCTCAATTAATTGAAAATAGAAAGAAGGATTCAAAGGCACTATGTATTATTAAGCAAGGATTAGAAGACCCAATTTTTCCAAAATTTGTAGCAACAAATTATGTCAAACAAGCATGGGACACTTTAGAGATTTCCTATGAAGGCAAAAACAAAGTTAAAACAACAAAGTTGCAAACACTCAGGAGAAGTTTTAAGAATTTGAAGATGAAGGATTTTGAGTCTATTGACCAATTTATGACTCAGATGATGAAGGTAGTAAATCATTTAAGAACACATGGTGAAGATATAATAGACTAGAAATTTGTTGAGAAGGTTTTGAGGATCTTGCCAATAAAATTTGATGTTGTAGTTATTTCCATTGAAGAATCAAAGAATCTAGCACAACTTTGTAACACACTTGTTTTCCCCAGTTTATAATTATAAGTATTATTGTAGAAAAATAATAGACATAATCTGTATGTGAGCAAGGAAAGACAATCAACCTTGATATATTTTGTAATATATATAAATATATTTGAATTTTAATGTACCAGAGAATTTTGAGCTATTTTTAAAAGGATGGATTTCACAGGTTATGATGTCATGGGAGTGGGAAAGAGGGAGTCCATCACTAGTTTAAATGAATCTACCATAAAATACCTTATCTAATTAAAATGGTGTAGACATGAATCGATATCGTATGAGGACTAAATATGGGACCTTTATTGAGATGAAGTTAATATTTGACCTCACTCATTGATTTGGTGAAGCGGAGAAATCCTAACCCCTCCATCGGTGTTGAAGGTGAAGCCTGTTGAGTACACCCCAAAGTCAATGAGGTTCGTTGATCTATCAAAGGAGGTCTGTGGGCGATCCTAAACCGTTAGATTATCGGTGAATTATGCGATCGGAGATCCCTGGTCGGAATGACCCTTGAAGCCATGGGGGGAGGTAGTTTGAGAAAGTAAATAAAATGGACAATCTATGTCTTCCATTTGGTCAAGGCCATGATGAATCTATGTCGTAGATCATAGTAGGTCTCGTTTGAATGAGACCAAGTGAATAGGTGATTTCATCATGACATACCTTGCTAACTAGGATCGCCAATGTGTTTAGAGAGGTTACGTTTCAACCAGTGAATGGACGCAGGAAAAAAAGGGGTATCCCCGATCGTACCTTGGGATAGACATTGTTAAACCAAAATTTTCAGATCCATGATATCGTGCGATCTCAACCGTCCATTGGGGGAGGCTAATCAGAATGGTCATAGAACCTGAGAAGGTTTGACCTCAATGAAACTACTAAGAGAATTAATCTGGATCATTGGTCGAGGGAGGGAGGGGGCATCGATGTGTAATCACCCTCAATTTTCCACAACATTAACATTTTCTCAGAGAGTTTATAATTGGAAGTGATGTTAGATCCACGTGGGGATCCACGCATCCAACGAGGGTGACACCACATGTCATAATCCTTAGGTCGATCGAGGCTATGAATGTGATATGAAACAAGTACAACATATCTCATCGAATTTGAAATGGATGTGGGTGGGATGACAAGTGTCATATGGAGAAAAACTGAGACCAAGGAATGCACAGAGGGGTGGCTTGGAGGACCAACAAACTAACCCTAAATCCTAACCCTTAGATCTCAGGGACGAGAACTGGATCGTCTGTCGCATGACACTTTTCAAGGTTCCCTCCAGGAAAACACTCTTATAGAGGATTTATAAGGTGTCACAATGGTCATTGATCCAACAGAGTAGAAGGAACCCTGATAATGAATCTTAGTCATCTATCACAAGGGGTTATTCATAGTGGATCACAGGGATACACCCTGAGGATAGACTTCAAGGAGAAGATCTAACTGTTGGTGCGTTAAGAAGGGACTTCAAGGAAGAGATCTAATCGTTGATCATTCAAGGGAGGGAGAGTTTCGAAGGGAAATCATGGCCACCCTTCACAATAAACCTTTGTATTGGGTCAAGGTGTTACCCTCCAAGGGAGAGGCTCTGAGATGAAATGTCGGTTGTTGATCGGGCAGGAATGGAAACATTTCGAGACCTTATTCTGACCATTCATCACAAGGCCCATTTCGGGGTGGAATATGGACATGAACTCTGGCAGGGATGCTTTGAGACACGACTCCAACCATTGATCTACCAAAGTACAAAGGACCCCATAGAAGATCTGGACCGTCCATCCTTAGATGGAAACTCATGCAGTTAATGGGAAATGTATTGTGTGTCACACAAAAAGGAGGCTACGTGTCACAGGGATATGCTAGAGCCAAGAAAATATCGATCCAACCCTAACTTTCCATTGCTAATTTCAGGTACCGACAGATCTTTCGAAAGAAATGGCCAACAAACTTGTCCATCAGAGTGCGTGTGGTAAATGTCATAGAAACACCCCGAGCGAAGAACCCTGAAATCGAAGGACTGTGATACAAAATTTCTGATAGAGCACGGGAAGGGATATGATGAGGCCAATGCCACATCTGCATCACAATGTGGATGACACGTGGCAGTGAAGTGGCCTGAACTTTGAGAGGCTATAATTTTCAATCTAAATATCCATTTTGAGTGATATTATAGTCATTGGAATTCCCTTGTCAAGAAAAGGATGATGAAGCCATCAAAAGGGGGTTTGATATTGGTTAAGGAGAATGAAATTTTAATACCCCATTCCCTCAAAAGCTACCTATGGGGTTGGGTGTGTTATAGATTGGTATCATAGCAAGAAACTACACTTGACCTTCTTGGGCTCACTAAAAGAGTCAAATGAAATTTATTAGAGAGTTATAAAAGGGGAGGAAATGCTAAGCTACCCTATCCATAAGGGGCTATTGGTTCCTAACTATGTGACTGAGAGCTTAAACCTAGAAACACTCTACCCTTGTTACCAAGTGGTATTCTCTCATGGAAAATTGAGAGATATGCAGGTGATAATAAAATCTACCTCGAGAGTGCCACCATGGAATTGCGTTGCGTATATCAGTGGCTAATTCTTTGCCCGTGTGGGGTTCTCCACGGATGGTTTCTGCTTCGGACTAGTCTCGGTTTCAGCACCCCTAGCCAGTGACCATATTGCCAAATAAAGTAGTTAAACGTTTTATTTTTTTGGAAGTTTTTAGGTAAAAAAATTTTGTTTAATTTAATCCGAAATTTGGTGATGAATAATTGGATCTGTAGATTTGAGTGTCTCAGTAGTTTTTCATCACGCTAAATCCATTTATACATTCAAAAATACAGTTTAAACAAAAAAAATAACGATTTTGTCCAAATTTACATTGCCGAATTCCCACCAAATTTATATAAAATCTCATCTTGATTTCAACACCCTTACCAAGTGAATAAAATCTTTAATCTTGGTTTCAACACCCCTGCCAATTGCCCATGTTGCAAAATTCATATAAAATCTCCCCTTGCCTTTTAGGTATCCCGAGATTTTCAAACTAATGCCATAACCTGCAACTGCGCCGGTTGACCCATCCCTCATGTAGTGCAATATAGCTGGCGACCACCACCTCGTACACCATAGATCATAGACCCAGGCCACCAAGTCTCCAACATCGATACCAAACCCCTACAACCTGACAAACATTTTTGTAACCAAATGAGAATCTCCATCAATTCCGATGTTTAAAATTCGGTTTTCTTTTAAAATGGTTATATTTTTCTCACCACATGAGAATCTTCATTGTATAAAAATCAGTTTTTTTTAAAAACGGTTTTTAAGCTATGTATTCTGCACGGTTTTTAAGCTCTTTATTCTGCAATATGCTTGGTATGTTAAATAGTTTTTTTGGGCTATATTTACTCTAAATCTCGTAACTGATTGTCGGATTTGCAGATCTGAGTGATTGTTTCTATATAATTAGGGCTAGCCATTCAAAAATGCATTTTACACAGTAAAAAGTTGTGATTTTATGTAAATTTTAGTTTAATTCTAGCTAAAAAAAAAAAACACTTAAAACAATTAGACAACATCATTTATTTTGTATCAAAGTTGTTTACTCTTTTATTAAAGTTTGTTTTAATGAATCTTTTGAACATAAAATTAATAACCAAGTCTAAAAAAAAACTAATATCCAAACACTTACAATCTTACAAATGGTTTTCATACCACCAGAAAATCTCCATCAATACTAAAGCATAAATTTCAGTTTTTTCTCTTCTGAGCACTCTATATTTTATACCAAATTTTTCTTTGGTTATAAAATTAGAGAATCTAGAAGCTCAGATTTTTATTTAATCAAGAAATCTTAAAAAATATTTTGCAAGTGTTCTGTGATGCCTTTGGGATGGAGATTCGTGAGCAAAAATATGTTTTGATACAGAACAATGTAGACACTACTTTACTTAGACATATTTTTCTGTTTTTTCCCTTCCATATTGAATCTTTGGATTCAGGTTTTAAATATTGTGCTTTTATTTAAGGCCTAACTGTTATAAGGAGGATTCCCGTTGGCTTGTCCAAAAAATTGATAAAAGAATGGGTATTTGGACATCAAAGTATTTCTATTCCTAAGAAATTAGGAGGTTGGGTATGAAGCATTTAGATTGGTTTGAAAAAGCTCTTTGTATGAAAAACTTGTGGAGAGGTATCTTTGGTACATGAATGTGGTCTAATTTGTTGAAGGACAAGTATTTACATAATTCTTATGTGGTTGAATAGTTCAAATTGCCTCAACACTCTTCTAGAAACACTTCTAACTTTTGGAGAGGGATGTTGTGATCCATCCATTGGATGGTATCTTGGTTTAAATGGAAAGTTGGCAATGGAATTCAAGTTGTAACGTGAGTTGACTCCTTCATAGGAGGAGAGCACTTCTACAGACTTTCAAAACCTTTATGTGATTACTTAAACAACATGAGATTTAATTATTTGGGACAAATTATGAATTTGGCTTCCTCGATCCCTGTACAAGATTATTGGCTCTCTGCTGATGATATTGGCTTGGTTGGTACATGGGAAATTGAATGGAATCATTTTATAGATGGTTTAAATTTTGTTGGCATCAGACTCTAAGAGGAACCAAATTCTCTTGTATGGGGATGGAATGAATCANATTCAAGTTGTAACGTGAGTTGACTCCTTCATAGGAGGAGAGCACTTCTACAGACTTTCAAAACCTTTATGTGATTACTTAAACAACATGAGATTTAATTATTTGGGACAAATTATGAATTTGGCTTCCTCGATCCCTGTACAAGATTATTGGCTCTCTGCTGATGATATTGGCTTGGTTGGTACATGGGAAATTGAATGGAATCATTTTATAGATGGTTTAAATTTTGTTGGCATCAGACTCTAAGAGGAACCAAATTCTCTTGTATGGGGATGGAATGAATCAAAAGGGAAGGCAACTGCAAAATTGTCCTATGAGGCCATATCATCATTAAATTCTATGATCATAACTAAATGGTGGTTCCCCAAGCTTTGGAAATGGAATCTTCCAAAGAAATTAAAATGTTTATGTGGCTTTGTCAAGGCCCTGGTATATGAAAATTGTGTTTGAAACAGGGGGAAACAACTGTTCATTTATTTATACATTGTTCCTTCTTCAAAAGAATATGGGCCCTAGTTTGTGGTAGATTACATTTATCAGGTACTTGGGAAGGTGGTTCAATTGATCTTTGTATGAAAAATTGGGTGAAGGAAAGGCATTATTTGACTGAATTATCTATCTTTATAATGTGGGGAGTTTGGATAGCACATAATTTGTCCCTCTTTGAAGTAAAATATTGTTTATTTTTATGAATTTCACAAGGACAAAATTCTCGTCTGATGAAAAAGTTGTTTGCTATTCTCTGCCTGATTTATTTGAGAATATGCTTGTAGGTTTCTTTGATGGTGCAACTGCTAATGGATTTTGTAGAGTAGGTTGTGTACTAAAATTTTCATAGCATTTTTCAATGCATGCATACATTGGAGGAGGGAAAGGAACAAATACAAAAGTTGAGATTATTTCTCTTTGGGGTTTGCTATGGCTGGGTAGAAAGATCAAATTGGAAAATCTTCAAGTACCGGGGAATTCTAAAGTGATTACAAGTTGGGCATTAGGAATGGTTAATTTACAGGCGCTAGCTCTTGATCAATGGAACAGGAGAATCATGTGTCTCAAGGAAGAATTTGTCTATATTTCCTTCTCCCATATTTACAAGGTTCATTATTTGGTTGTGGACAAATTATCTAAAAAGGTTGTGGGCCTTCCATCTGAAATTTTATATTATCAAATTTGTCAAAATGGGGTGTTGTCTAGCACTGTTGTTATTCCTTTTGACTAACTTTTTGTCTGTTTTTCAGATGGTTATTACTTTTCATTGGGGTAGATAGAATTTTTTTGAGGTTGAAAACAATTTATGTCAATAGATATTTAGTGTCTTTGTATATATGTAGGAAGATGCTCTTTTTTTTTGGAATTTTTGGAACTTCTCTCCCTTGTATGTTTTGGTAGGAAATTGTTTAAGTTCTAGTTACAGGGACTAAGTCTATATGGGACATATTATCTTTAATTTTAATAATAGCAAGATATTGTTTTTTCACGGGAAAAAAAAAAACTTTTAAATGATCTATGTTATGAGTTGTTTTTTTCTCGTTTTAAAATTATTTTCTTATTGTAATTGTTTTGTCTATAGGTAAATTATTCAAATATAAATGCCTCCAAAAAATAAAAGTCAATCAGCTATGGAAAAACTTTATGAATATTCTACAATGTCAGAAATTGTTAATATTAAAGATATTTCAGATCTATCTAATTTGAAGGATGAAACTATTGAACAATGTGTCGATGATTTATACAAGCAAGGACGAGATGTTGGAACTAGTAGCATGAGGAGAAGGAAGACCTCCTCCAAAATTGAATTTTGAGAAGAGTGGAAGATAAAACATCATTGGGTGTATAGTATCAATGTTGTAGATGGAAAGCCTTGTATGATGTGCAAATTTTGTGAGATATACAAGACTCAAGCTCCATGAGGTATTGGAAAAATGGATGTAATACAATTCAATATGATGTTGTGACAACTCATTCAAAATATCCTATTCATTAAACATAAATTTAGAAAAATGTGTATGAAACTGAAAGGTTGGCAAAGCCCATTCTAGAACACATAGTGACTATAAATGAGACCAATACGGAAAGGATGATAACCACCATGAAGTTGGCATATTTTATTGCATAGAAGGATATTACAATTGCTACTTATTGTTGGAATAATGTAATTACTTTCGTTGACCTAGCTAGTTTAATTAGTTGAATTATATTTTGTTTAGGCATCCCGAGGTTAACATGATCAAATAACAGTTAGATCTTCACATTGCAACTAGACAATTATTTGTAGTTAGATCTAGTTGTTTATAGAGAGATTTTCTTCAATGTATTTAATATCATTTCACGAAGTAATGAAAGGTGTGTGGAAGAAATAAAGGACTCGATAGTTTAGAATTTTTTGGTTGTAACAATAGCCAGAGTGTTCTTGTGTTTAATCTTATATTTTGTAGAAAATTGTTTGATGTGAGTATTTCCCTTGCCTCCTATTGTTTGGTTTGGTATTAGAGCAAGGTTGGGTCCATACTTTTCCAATCAAGAGAAGGGCTCTTGCATGAGTCGGTGTTGAGAGGAGTGTATAGCAAGGTACCAATAGAAAATAAAAAACAAACCCTAAGGTTAGGGTTTGAGTGGTGATAGGTGCTATTATTTATTTATTTCTTTGTTTTATTGCTTGTCCAAGTTTCTAGATAAGAAGTCATCCATAGGTAAGCCTATTAGTTGAAAGAAGAGGTGTGGAAGAATTTAGACATAGAAAATCAATTATTGAGAAAGTCAATTCATAGAACAACATTGTCTTAGTGGAAGAGGGATTATAATTCCCGTGGTGTTGTTTCAATCAATACTTGTTCAACTATTAAGGGAGTTGAAGATGTCCCCAACAAGTCATTCATTGTAGATAGTGATAAGGAGAATGAGGAGAGGATCAATTCCATATGTCGCTCCATCATACAAAATTCCAGGCTAGTTCCAAAGAAGGAGATCATTTCATTCGTTGTAAAATTGTTGCAATCAGGTTTTCCCTTTTGGGGTTTCTGATAGAATGCCTAAAATGAATTGACAATTGCATTTTTGGGGATAAAATTATAACAAATTTATGAGATCTCCAATTGGGGTATTATGGATTCTAGTAGCAAAGACTTTTAGATTTACAAATCCTTTCGTCTAAGCAACAAGAAATGTTTAAATTTTGTAAATTTAAATTTGGTGATCAAGGTTGATAGAGTTGCATAAAAATAAAGGGAACAACATCTACAAGTAGTCTAGGATAGCCTCAGGGATCCATTTTAACAGGTAAAAATTATGAAGTTTGGTCAATCAAGATGAAAACATTGCTTTGTTCTAAGGATTGTTGGGTTGTAGTTGTAAATGGGTTCATAGAACTAGATCTAGCAACCACCCAAACTATGAAAAATTCTCAAAAAGCTCAATTAATTGAAAATAGAAAGAAGGATTCAAAGGCACTATGTATTATTAAGCAACAATTAGAACACCCAAATTTTCCAAAATTTGTAGCAGCAAATTATGTCAAACAAGCATGGGACACTTTAGAGATTTCCTATGAAGGCACAAACAAAGTAAAAACAACAAAGTTGCAAACACTTAGGAGAAGTTTTAATAATTTGAAGATGAAGGATTTTGAGTCTATTGACCAATTTATGACTCAGATGATGAAGGTAGTAAATCAGTTAAGAACACATGGTGAAGATATAATAGACTAGAAATTTGTTGAGAAGGTTTTGAGGATCTTGCCAATAAAATTTGATGTTGTAGTTATTTCCATTTAAGAATCAAAGAATCTAGCACAACTTTGTAACACACTTGTTTTCCCCAGTTTATAATTATAAGTATTATTGTAGAAAAACAATAGACATAATATATATGTGAGCAAGGAAAGACAATCAACCTTGATATATTTTGTAATATATATAAATATATTTGAATTTTAATGTACCAGAGAATTTTGAGTTATTTTTAAAAGGATGGCTTTCACAGGTTATGATGTCATGAGAGGAGTGGGAAAGAGGGAGTCCATCACTAGTTTAAATGAATCTGCCATAAAATACCTTATCTAATTAAAATGGTGTAGACATGAACTGTCCCCAGCCCTGGAAACTGATTATCATTCAAGATAGTAGCTAGAAAAATTCTTTTAGAAGTAAAGAAAGGATGGTCAACGTACCTTCAGGAAACTTCTGGCCCGATCCATGAAGTCCCACGGAGGAAGACCAGAAAAAGAGGGCACAGGGACATGAAAGAAGAGATATACATGAATGGGATAGGAGAGAATAGGGGGGAGACAAGAAAGTAGAGTAGAGAAGAGAAGTTGCAGAAAACTCCCTGGAAATGTTATAGAACTCCTCTTGTGGCATCGTACCCTGGCTTGATGGTGGATGGTTGTAGTAGAGGACATCACAACCTTACCTATGGTTGGGTGGAGAGAAGTTCACCCTACAACAATATCCAACACGACTCGAATTCAGTAGATAAGTAACATGTATGTTTCTGTTTATTGATTTAATTATGTGAATGGGTAGTGTGACACCTTTGAATATGATTATTCAATCTGCAAGCTTAAAAATGTATTCTGGAAATGTCTTATAATCGCATAACATATGTATCTGCATAGAAGTCTTATGTTCTTGGTTCCAAGCGGCCTCTGTGTTTTGTAAATTAGCTAGAAATGGATATATAGTTTTTTGAAATCTTTCCTCAATGATAAATGTAAAAAAATGAGAACTTTCATAGTTGTTGTGCATATGCAGAATTTAAGCCTTTGTTCAAATCTAAGAGGAAAGATGCCTCTGCTTACTCCTTGCATTGTTGTATCCCCTCTCATGCTAGTATGTGTGTGTGTGTGTGTGTGTGTACCCTTGTTTATCGTTGTTTCAAATGCTTGAAATCAACAAGTTTCTTCTGGAATGGGTGAAGCATGGAGACCATGTGAAAAAGCATAGAGTTCCTTGGACGAGCACGAGGTCCTTTGAACTCAGTAAATATCATAAGGAACTTGGGGAAGGGACTTATGAAAGCGGCTATGTCCCAGAGCAGATTGTTAAACCAAGAGGATAAACCCTAATCCACCTTAGAGAATTTGTGACCATCGATATTGTATGAGGAATAAATATGGGACCTTTATCGAGATGAAGTTAATATTTGACCTCACTCATTGATCTGGTGAAGCGGATAAATCCTAAACTCTTAGATTATCGGTGAATGATGTGATCAGAGCTCCCTGGTCGGAATGACCCTTGAAGCCGTGGGGGGAGGTAGTTTGAGAAAAGAAATAAAATGGACAATCTATGTCTTCCATTGGGTTGAGGCCATGATGAATCTATGCCATAGATCATAGTGGGTCTCGTTTGAATGAGACCAAGTGAATAGGTGATGTCATCATGACATACGCTGCTAACTAGGATCGCCAATGTGTTCAGAGAGGTTACGTTTCAACCAGTGAATGGACGAAGGAAAAAAAGGGGGATCCCTGATCGTACCTTGGGATAGACATTGTTAAACCAAAATTGTCAGATCCATGATATTGTGCAATCTCAATCGTCCATTAGGGGAGGCTAATCAGAATGGTCATAGAACCTAAGAAGGTTTGACCTCAATGAGACTGCTAAGAGAATTAATCTAGATCATTGGTCGAGGGAGGGAGGGGGCATTGATGTGTAATCACCGTCAATTTTCCACAACATTACCATTTTCCCAGAGAGTTTATAGTGGGAGGTGATTTCATATCCACGCATCCAATGAGGGTGACACCACATGTCATAATCCTTGGGTCGATCGAGGCTATGAATGTGATATGAAACAAGTACAACATTTCTCGTCGAATTGGAAATAGATGTGGTTGGGATGACACGTTTCATATGGACAGAAACCGAGACCAAGGAATGCACGTAGAGGTGGCTTGGAGGACCAACAAACTAACCCTAAATCCTGACCCTTAGATCTCATGGAAGAGATCTAGATCGTCCATTGCATGATGATTTTCGGAATTCCCTCCGGGAAAACACTCTTATAGAGGATTTATGAGGTGTCACAATGGTCATTGATCCATCGGAGTAGAAGGAACCCTGATAATGAATCCTAGTCATCTGTCACAAGGGGTTATTCATAGTGGATCACAGGGATACACCCTGAGGACGGACTTTGAGGAGAAGATTTAATTGTTGGTGCGTTAAGCAGGGACTCCAAGGAGGAGATCCAACCATTGATCATTCAAGGGAGGGGGAGTTTCAAAGGGAAATCATGGCCACCCATTGCAATAAACCTATGTATTGGGTCAAGGTGTTACCCTCCAGGGGAGAGGCTTTGAGATGAAATGTCGGTTGTGGATCGAGCAGGAACATAATCATTTCGAGACCTTATTCTGACCATTCATCACAAGTCCCATTTCGGGGTGGAATATGGACATGAACTTTGGCTGGGATGCTCTGAGACATGACTCCGACCATTGATCTACCAAAGTACAAAGGACCCCGTAGAAGATCTGGACCGTCCATCCTTAGATGGAAACTCATGCAGGTAATGGGAAATGTACCGTGTGTCACGCGAAAAGGAGGCTACGTGTAGCAGGGATATGATACAACCAAGAAAATATCGATCCAACCCTAACTTTCCATTTCCAATTGCAGGTACCAACAGATCTTTCGAAAGAAATGGCCAACAGACTTGTCCATCGGAGTGCGTGTGGTAAATTTCATAGAAACACCCTGAGTGAAGAACCCTAAAATTGAAGGACTGTGATAGAAAATTTTTGATAGAGCACATGAAGGGATATGATGAGGCCAATTCCACATCTTCACCACAACGTGGATGACACGTGGCGGTGAAGTGGCCCGAACTTTGAGAGGCTATAATTTTCGATCTAAATCTCCATTTTGAGTGATATTACAGTCATTGGAAATCCCTTGTCAAGAAAAGGACGATGAAGCCATCAAAAGGGGGTTTGATATTAGTTAAGGAGAATGAAATTTTAATACCCCATTCCCTCGAAAGCTACCTATGGGGTTGGGTGTGTTACAGATTGGTATCATAGCAAGAAACTACACTTGACCTTCTTGGGCTCACTAAAAGAGTCAAATGAAATTCATTAGAGAGTTATAAAGCGGGAGGGCATGCTAAGCTGCCCTATCCATAAGGGCCTATTGGTTCCTAACTATGTGACTGAGTGCTTAAACCTAGAAACACTCTACCCTTGTTACCAAGTGCTATTATTTCATGGAAAATTGAGAGATATGCAGGTGATAATAAAATCTACCTCGAGAGTGCCACCATGGAATTATCAACCGCCACGTGTCTATAGTGAATGTTGCAAAACCATCAGTGGAGAATAAGTCTCTTATTAACTCGTGTGTAACTTGGGATCTAGAATGTTGATCTTCAGTGTAAACCTCGACTACATTTAGGGTATATATCGATGAGGATTGTTGATTTGACTGTTATCAACGAGCATGATTTTTCCTTACCCATTAGGGATTTAACCACAAATACTACGAAAAATGATGGATCTTGATCGATTTATCGATCTAACGGTACTCGAGTCTCAGATTTACCCGATATATGGAATTCAATGGATGTTGATGTGTAGACAATAATGCCTGAGATCTCCATACTAATAATGTTCTTGCGTTAACATTAGTGGAAATTTGATTTAAATATTAATTACTATAAAGAGGGACACAATTATATGTTGTTTTTGCATGATCAAATAGGGACTGCGTGTTGTTGTTAATTATGAAATTTGTTGAAGCCAAAATTTCCATTTACAAATTTTTAACTATGTTGTTTTTAAGTTAATGGACAAGTCAAATAACAAAAAAAAATTGAGCCCTAGCACTTAACCAGTCAGAGACTTCCCAGACAATATATAAAATAAAGGATGGTGACCCACCATCAATGGGGAGAGAGTTCCCATAACAAAGAGGAATAATCTGATGAAAAGAGAATGGTAGAAACCCCTCCAAGCATGGCTGAGACTGTCAGAAGTCTTAGACCGAGTTGCAAGGATTTAAGGATGACAATGATTGGATAATGAAGGAGTGGGAAAAACAGGATGAAATAAATGTAGTCCTACTGCAAATCCTGTCACACATGGAAATGTAGTTGCAACATGGGCCAGCATCCAACAACATGGAAAAACACTAGCCTTAGAAAACTGAGAGTCTACTTGAGAGATGCAGAGGCATGGACTTGAAAGCAACAATGGAAGAAGAAACCCTCACAATAAGGCTCATCATGGATCCAAAAAGCATACTAAAACTAGAGACTCGTGTGAGGATTCCTCTAGTGAAGGAGTAGAAATCTCTAAGGAACTGTCCAACAATGAGACTAGTTCCCATTCCTAGAAGAGAGGGAAGAAGAGGAAGCACTCAAAGGGCGGTGACACTGAATAATTTAAGAAAACCAAGCCGCCTACTTTTGATGGAGAAATCAAAAAGGGGGAAGAGGCAGAAGCCTAGATACTTGGCCCGCAGACGTATTTTATAGTTCATAACTACTCTTAGAACTCGAAAGCCCGAACATCTATATTCAATTTGAATGGAAAGGCCCCTGTTGGTTTAATGAAGTATTATTTTCTATTGCCTGCATTTTTGACCCAAGGTTTATATCTTTCAGGGTACCAACAAAGACTAAAACTATCAACCCTTCTGGTAAACTAGAAGGAAACACAGTAGAAAAAATGCACTGCGCAGTCTCACCCAAGATAGCTTTAAATGGGTGGTTGTAAGACTCAGGTCTTTATAGCCTAGGATTGAACGAGAGAGATGGAATCTGTATTCTAAGCCATTTATTCTAACTTGTGTTACAAACTACTGTTATTCTCTTTTATATTTTAACCTCCATGGAATCTCTTCTTGATATCTCAACAACAGTTAAACAAGCAATATAATAACTCATTCATTCATTACACGCAACATTTAACTACTAAAAGTATGACAAATATATACATGCATTCATCACANCTGCAATTCTCGCACCGCATGCTTACAACTCTCCTCAGATGGGTAAGATCTATATGAGGCAAACTAGATCACACCAGGATCCTCAGCCTGCGATCTAATCCTCAATATCTACCTTCTCTCCTCCACTGTAGTTCAATCACTTTACAAAAATATAGTTCACCCCATCAAAAACATTACATAA